>PVKU01006825.1:0-20962 GCA_004027475.1 Anoura caudifer
CAGGGCGGGACAGCCCGGTCGCTGGGAAGTGACGCTGTATGTGGGGGCGGGGTCTGAGAGGAGATAATGGCGGTTGCTTTACTCTCTCTCAGATTCCAGTTCCTTTCACTGCTTCCCCTTTGCCTGGATTATCCGCACGTGAATGTGGGACCACCCGGTCAGCCAGCTGCCTTGTGCGGCCTCACTGGTTCTGCACAGTGGCTGCCCCGTGCCTGGGGTCTGCTAGTCACCGCCTGTGCACCTGGGGGCTGCCAGCCACTGCTGCCTGCGTGCGGGGTCCGCACCTCCGCTTTTTCCTGCCATGACTCCGCCCCTCTTACTGGTCTGGATGAATCGTTGTTGGACTTCCAAACAGTTTGATTTTCTGAGATTTGGTTGTTTTCTTGTTTCTAAATCTTTGTTGTCCTTAATTTGGTTGTGAGAAGAGGCACAGTGCGTCTGCCTATGCCTCCATCTTGGCCGGAAGCCCATTGTTTTCTTAATTATTGGCATATAATTGTTTATAATATTTTTTCAACCTCTGTTGTATTTGTTTCCCTTCTTTTACCTAATTTTAAAAGGCCTATATTATACTCCTCTGGGTGGGGGAGGGGAGAGGATCCTCACAGTCTCCAACCTCTGGCTGAACCACTGTCATTTATGAGGTCCTCTCTCCCTCACTGTCTTCCAACAGGTGTTCCATTCCAGTGACTTTGCCCTGTGTGTGGATCTTTTTAAGAAGCGGTCTTCTCAGCTGTAATTATAAATTATGGCAGATCTGGGTAGAGGGATAGAAAAAGAGTAAATGAGAGAAGGGAATGCTTATGATGGGGACAAGCCTGCCTGTACTTGTAGTTTTTCGTCGTAACCCCGGCTGAGCTCCTCCTGCGCTCTCCCGAGGCTATTCTCCTCCATTTTTGTTGGTTCTACGCTAATCAGTTCTACTGTGGCAGAGAGATGAGCTATGACACTGTAGGATGGTGTTATGGAAATATATAGGCACCATTTGAAAGCTGTTTGCCGGACTTTCCACTTCCATTGCATCTCAGTCTTCTTCATTTGATGTCTATCTTACCCTCAAGTCCACTCTCTCAGTTGTAACAGGCCCTAACCTCTGTTCCTAAGAGCTCCCCATACTTTTGGTGCAAAGTTCCGAGATTCCTCAACTTCCATCTCATTTCTGTGGCATCTTCAGAGTTTGGGTTCAGGGGAGGTAACCAGAAGCTCTCCTTAATTTGCCACCTTTTCTGTGACAACAAGCCAATTATTTGTAAAACAAAGAATCTATTTACCATGTATCTAATTCTTTTCTAATTTGTTTTTCTTATCAAAATTATCAGTGCTGGTCATCAAAATGTGTTTGCTTCTTCTCCTGGGTAGAGGGTAAGACAGCATTTCCTCGTCCTTTGCTGAACTTCAGTGTAGCCACGTGACTGGCTTTAGTCAATGAACAGTGAGCAGACGGCTGTGTGTCACTTCCTTGTGGAAGCCCTGGGAGCAGTGCATGGTTTGCCATTCTTTCTTTTACCGTCTGCCATGCTGACCAGTGGTGCTCTAGCGTAAGAGCTGGCAACATTTTTCTGTAAAACATGTAACACATATTTTAGGCTTTGTAGGCCATATGTTGCAACTTCTCCACCCTGCTGCTGCAGAGCAAAACAACCATCAGAAATATGTAAATGAACGAGCACTTCTGTGTTCCAATAACACTTACTTTGTGGATGCTGAAATATAAATTCATATAATTTTTATATAGTTTTCACAGAAAATATTATTCTTAAAAAACTTATTTTAACACTTCATATGTTAAAACCAATCTTACCTCCTGGGTTCTACAAAATCAGGCAGCAAGTCAGGGAGGCTCCTCTATAGAGCTGACTCCCAGGGGAAGGTCACGCAGGGCAGGCCTCCCTGCGATTCATGAGGGCTGTCCGGTGTGTGAAAAAATAAAACATTATTTTAAGCCATTAAGCTTAAATACAGCATAACCTAGTCTGATCTGATACACT
Organism: Anoura caudifer; assembly: GCA_004027475.1. Classification (NCBI taxonomy): domain Eukaryota; kingdom Metazoa; phylum Chordata; class Mammalia; order Chiroptera; family Phyllostomidae; genus Anoura; species Anoura caudifer. Next base: position 1,989 of record PVKU01006825.1, read on the forward strand.
AATTCTATTTTTTTAAATGATAAGGCAGCAATGAATAACCAGAAGACAAACGTTAATGAAAAGAAAAAGGGAAAGAGAAACTGAGAAAGGATCAGGAGGAACTTGGACTGAAAGTTAAAGAGCTCAGTGAAACTCTGACATATGGTCCATCCTTTTCATCGGAACGCCGTGTCTTCAAATCTCAATCACTTGCCTATTGGCTCATTTAATAATGCATCTTCTGCTCTTGTTGGGATGCTATAATGTTGATTACTTTAAATAATTAAAAAAATAAAGGAAGTCAGGGAAATATTTTAAAGTAGCTCTGAAAACTGCGTCAGAAAGTCAGGAAGGCCAAAATAAGGAGCACTGTTAAGAGACATTCCATCAACAAAAATATCTCTTCTCTTCTCTACCATGGCAACTTCAAAATAGTAAAGAATATGTGATATGCAGAATCCTTACTTGAACCAGGATGCTGAGAATGATGCAGCCAAGTGTCTGTCTACTCTGGTGGCAAGAAGGGGCATATGCTGAAAAGAAATTGTACGGATTCTGTAGCATTTGTTGAGCTTTCCCAACTGTTAGTGGCAGAATTCCAGAGATGCTCAAACAGTCCACTTCCCAATGGCTTAACACTGTGTATTCACCTTGTGTGTCTCTGTAATTGTTGGAGCCTCATTCTAACACGGTTGATGTGTGTTAAATAATCTTTTTATTTGGACGTGCCAGAGCAGGAAAGAGAAGAGATGTTTGTGGTGATAAAGGTTGCACTTGTCAGAGCCTCTTATCCTAGAAATGTTGGTGGGGAAACAGTCCTTATTTGATCATTTTTAGGGTGAGGGAAATGAAAGTAAGTTGTGTGTAGAAGCTCTAACTCCCTCAGGGCAGCTGAGTGGGAGAGAGAGGCTCCTTGGAAAACCTACAGTTTATTCTTACAAAACAATGTAGCCTCTAAGAAGTTGAAACATTTGGAGAAAGTACAGAAATGAAAAGCATTATTGTGTGCAGTTCAAAATCTAAAGGGGGAAAAAAAGGTGTTCTATGAAAAGCCCAGACTTTACTTTTTTCTTGGAAATCCTCTGGCCTCCAGTAATATGATTTGTTTAAAATATGGCACTTAAATATTTAAATGTAGCAGGCCCTATGTGTTTAATTTCTTTGTTTAACTGATGCATAGTTTCCCAACTATGTAGTGACTGGTGAAAAGTGTGAGGCTGTTCTATATTTATGTGGTTCAGCTTTCCAGAATATTTGGATACTGGCCTTAACTATGTACAGTATCATTCCTTGGCAGCAGTGTTGACAATGCCCCCAAATAATAATATTATGCCCCATAGCCCGCTTTTCTGAAGCATGATTAACAGTGAGAAAAAGTAAATTAAATGTATCAAGTAGTTTATAAAAATTGCAGGGGCTACAGAGAATTACAAAGTAAAATTTCCTCTCACTATGTAGAAAGTCACATGCCTAGTAAATCTTCTATTTATTTAAATTTTAAATGAGTATGTCTTTATGAATTCTTTGCTCAATGTCAGTAAGTATTCTGATGGAATTACAGTCATTTAATAGCATGAAACAGAGCAAGGCAGTAAGAATTAAAAAAAATAACCATTTAACTTTTACTATTTTTTTAAAATCAGAAGTGATGAAAAAAGTTTTTCAAGGAAAAAAGAAGTAAAATGTTACTGTCCAATGAATGGTTTTCCACGGAATGAACTGTCCGCTAACAAAGGCCTGGTTGCGCTGGTGCCCGGTTCTGAATGTAGAAAAACTAATGTGGATGCGGTGGTTTGGCTGTGACCTCTCAGGAAACACGGAATCTCTCCCTGGGCCCGGCCTTCACTGGAGTGAGGTCAGTGACAAGAATTTGGCCTTGGAGAAATCATAAATAGATGAGCAAGCAGAGAATATTAAAGAGTGCATTTCCCACCGATCAGCTTTATCAGTCCCTAGGAAGAGTGCATATGTTTTAGAAAAAGTAGTCCCCACCCCTGGGAATTGGGGCCCAGGGTAAAAATGAATGAAAGAATAGGAAAACAGGCTGAAAGACCAAAGAAAGCTAAGAAGAGTTTCTATTATAAAGCATATACTGGACTGCACATTGTACAATGTTCAAAATAAACATGGTTTTAAATAGTACAGATGTTCCCAAGATATAAAGCATTTTGTGGTTGTAAGAGTTTTTAGGCAGTTGCACAGACTTTCGTAGTTGAAATAATGTGACACAGTGTTTCTGTGTATTCTGTAGGACACCATTAATCTAATGGATTCTGTACAGCTTCCTACAAACACTTTATCAACTCTAGAAAAACCTGTGTCTTAAGATTATTTTCTCTTCTATTTTTGTTATTGCTGTTAGTCTAATTTTAGGGAAGACATGTTATAAGCTGAATTATGTCCCCTCAAGTTCATATGTTGAAGCCCTAATCACCCCCAGTACTTCAGAATGCAGTGATGGGACTTTTAAAGAGGTAAATGAGTTAAAATGAGGCCTTTAAAGTGGCCCTGACCCAGTCTGACTGGCACCATGTTTTTCTTAGTTCCTGACTGTGTCAACTTGTCTTATTGTAGGACCACCCCACTAACCTCTGGGTATTGGTGCGTAGATTGGAAGCAAGGATTTGCTGTGTGTTTTTGACCTTTGACCTAATCCCAGTTTTAGACAATCCGCTGGTTTTTGGTAATCCAGCCAACCTTCACAGCTTTGAACAAGGCCATCCTAACCCCCTTGGCTGTGTTCTAGGCATACCTCGTGCTCTGATTCCACCATATATGTAGTAAATTGATATAGCCTTTTCTGGAACGCTACTTAATTGACCTTCCTCCTTTCTGGGTAGTCCACCATCCATAAAAGTAAATCTTAAAAAAATAAAAATATTAATCTTGTTGAAAGTTTTGACTTTCATAACCACAGAAAACTTTCTTAACCCCCTTTTTAAATATATTTTCCTTCTTGTGCCTTTAACATTCAATTAATGGCTATAGCACTGATTCAGAAATACTACAATTTTTCTGATGTTTTGCTGTTAAATAAAGGCTCATTTTCTCTATTTTTTCTTTAGAACATATGAACATTAAAGCTGACACAGGATGGGTGAACATTTTTGGATACCAGAGAGTCAGGAAAAGAGAAAGAATTAAGACTAATAAAAGTATTGATTAATTTCTCTTAGAATTGTGGCAAAGCAGTGGATGATTGTTAAATCCAAGAGTTGGTGGAAGAAATAATGCCCCAAAGTAATTACAGTTCATAAAGGCAGGGATTGAAAAGCCGAGTTATAGCAGAAGAGCAGCATTAGCTCAAAAACATGTGTGCAAAAGCATAACTTGTATAATTTTTCTCCAATTGAAATTAAAAATAAGGAATGGATAGAAGTTCTGGCTAGCATATCAGTCTACAAATGTTAAGTAAAGCTGACTTGGTTCTGGATATGACCTAAAGTAAGGCCTTAGAAGAGTTCATTCTTTTACACTCAGAAATTTATCATGACAATACAATGGGTTGAGAATGACAAATCACACTGAGGAATTGACTTACAGTTTGCATTGACTAAGGGTGGTGCTGTTCAGTGGTTATGAAAATGCACCCTAATGTCCTGTATATCTTGAGCTGGAAACTTGGCTTTATCACTTACTAACTTTTTCATCTTGAGGAAATTTCCTGGCCTCTTTGAATTCTGTTTCTTTATCTGTAAAATTAGGAATTATAATAGTAGACACCTAATGGTTGTTGTCAAGGTTGTTGTTAAAGTTTGAATGAATGAGTTCATTTAAAATATTTTCTTAAGTCTTTTGAACATTTAGCTATGTTGTTATATTATCATTATTATTTGATATACTATGTATTCACAGCATTAAAATCCAACCTTTCCCACTAGAATTCTGGCAAAATCATTATGCAGGTGTCACTTTGGGAAATGTGTTCATTTTTTTCTACAGTATTTTCTAAGTTTATTCCCCTAGTTCTCTGTCATTCACTGGCTCTCTTTTGTGTTATTTGCTAATTCATCCTCCATTTTGTTAGTGTTTGAATGGTTACTTTGCATCCCTGGAAACATCCCTACCTTTCTCCCATTTACAGAGGAGGGCCCTATGAGTTTTTCCATCAGCACTTGAGCAGATTTCATGCTTTCAACTATAGTCAGTATTGATTGTATTTCTTCAAGTCTCCTCCTTCTTAGGACTGTCAGTTTCTATGCAACTGCTGAAACTTACAAAGGTTAGAGCTCATTCATTCAAAAGGATTTATTGAGATGCCGTTAAATGCTTGGTGCTGTGCAAGATGGGATGTCATAAGATTCCTGCCTTGCTGGAGTTTTCAGAGTAGCCCCAGGCTCTTAAAATGCCTGTACAGCTGCCCCTTCCTCTGGGGATGGCTGAGGAGCATTTCTCCTTGCCCAGCCTCCTTGTTCTGCATGTTCTCTGATATGCTGATGAAGTGGGAGAGATTTTTCTATTCTGCCTTGACATTGAGGTGGGAACAAAGAAATGCCCACTTTCTACTGCACAGAACTTACTTATTCCATAGTTCATGTTGCAATATTGCCTCTTTGGCTCCTACAATGCTGAAGACTTCTTGCTTTTGTCATTTCTTTTCTATTTTTTTTGTGAGCACTCCAGTGGGAGATTAGGTTTCTTTAAGTCTGTATATTGGAAATATATGCACTTGGTGTAGTAGAGAGTTTATTTGGAAGCCAGATAAACTGGGGTTATGAACCTGATCCTTTAGCATGTTTGCCCTGTGTCCTTGGGCAGCATTGTTCTATATAGTCCTCAGGCTCCTACTTCCTCATCTATAAAAGGGACCAATAACTCTCCCCTTGAATGGTTACTGTAAGAAATGACCTGATGACTAATTCCCTGTATTGCCAATATTCTATGAGCATTTCAGAAAATGTTAATTAAGCTCAAACATTTATATGGAATATAATAGTATTAAAAGAATCAATTATGTTTGTATAACACATTTTGATTCTACTAATGGTACTTTTGCACCCAGAAAAAAATGGCATTATAAGTGCTCATGTTGGGTGGCTCAGTTGATTGGAATGTCATTTGGTTGTACACGAAACAATGGTTGCGGGTTCGACCTCTGATCAGGGCATGTGTGGGAGGTGACCAATCAATGCTTCTCTCTCACATTGATGTTCCTCTATTTCCCTTTCTCTCTAAAATCAGTAAACTTATCCTCTGGTGAGGATTAAGGCAGAAAAAGCATTAGAGGCAAGAAACAAAAATAAAGAAGAAATGATCATCTTTATTGGACAGGTTTATGTTTCTGGTTTTGTTTTATTGTTCAAGTCTTTGGCTATAACACACAGAATACATCTTGATTAAGTAAAGTGGACTTAATCTGCCAATCTCAGATTGAATATGTAATTGAAATTTTATGCATACTTACATATATTTTCAACCTTTTCTCTCTTCTGACACCTTCTCTCAGAAATATTGAAGTGTCCCTCTGTGGTTAAAAATCCTCCTCTTAACCCTTCCACTTTTCCCTCATGCTGATTAGTCATTTTATTTCCGTGCCTCATCCGCCACTCAATGTTAAATCTTATTTAATTTTTGTGTTTTAGAGTTGCTGCTTTCTCCCATCTCAGATCTTAGGTAGTTCTAGGAACAGAAAGTAACTTAAATATTCCAAACAGGAAAAAAAAGTTGATGGCTGTAAAATACCAGATGCAACACTTCAAATGTAGCACTAAAACTGGGGAGCTCATATCGTACTGTGCAATCGATCCTATGATTTTTGTTCTGATGCTGTGGAAGTCTACAAGCACATATTGACCATTTGTCATGCAGTTTCTGGGGCTGATTTAGAGATTAAGAGAACATATTCAGATAGCATTATTCTTTAAGTCAGGAAAAAAGAAAGAGAAGATTAGAGAGTAAGGGAGATCATAATATTTCTTTTTTTGTTGTAAGATGTAAGGGCCCAGTTAAGTTTGATTAAAACAACCCTGAATTTATGATAAAAATTCTGGAATTTTTTTTAAAGGACTCTGTCAGAAAACAACATCTGTTCCTTCATGAAGAAATGGAAGTTGTTAGTGACCAAGAAAGATTTGTTCTCTCTTATATTCTTGGTCTTGTTTTTTCTTTCTTTTGTCACATGGCCTCATGTTTGTCTCTGCATGTTTGTGAATGTCTGCTATTTTGCTTTCTCCTCTTTGAAATCTGGGTCTTTCTGCTTCTTCATGAGCACTGTGACACACAAATGGCCACCTAAGCTCCTGACACATAAATATGTTTTTAATTCTAGCTGACTCACAATCTCTGTGACTCTTAGTTCAAGTTCTCAAGTGAGTGGGTCTGATGGGACCAGCACAAGGGCCAATGTGCACCTGTGATCCAATCAGCTGCTGGCCAAGGAGGAAGGAGGTTGTGAGATATAAACAGCTGTGATTGCAGAGAAATGAGGCAGCTCACAAAGAACAGGACAAGGATTGGGCCAGCACTCACGAATGTGATGATGACAACCAGTAGCTGAATACCCAGGATGGTTTTAATTCAGAGTGTGGTTGCTGAAGAGTGGTTTGGAAAAATAGCTAATGGCAGAGGTTCCAAATGCTTGTGTTTCTGAAAGAGAGGGAGAAGAGAGAGGTGGAAGTGGAGAGAGAGAATACAGAATTCCCATTATAGAAAAAAACAGGACTAAACAGGAAGGAAATTAATCTTCCAGATACCAAAAATGGATTTAAGAACAGTAGATTGTCCTGGGGCTGCAGGACGGAAACTGTTTACACTAGCCAGAAAACTGGAACCTGGAGGAGGAGAGGACCGAAAGGAAAAGTCTGGTGATTTGAGGCGGGTGTGTGTGACAAGGGCTCTTCATACTGATGTCTTAGTGCAGCTATTGCTGGTGCATGTATCCGCGGTGGCGGGCAGTGGGGGGAGGATCCTGTACCTCTGATGGGCTCAGATCATTCCAGCCGTACATCTCTTTATGTGTTGTATAAATGAGAATAAAAAACAAAAAACAAAAAAGTTAATAGAAATAATGAAATAATGGGGGTGGGGGCAGGAGAGGGAGAAACAGAAAGGAAGGGGGAGAGAGATTGGTCCTTTAAATTTAAAATAAGCTAAGTACTAAGAAAAAGCTTCGGATATAGGTCCTTGACTTTCATGACTTGGAATACCTCTTTCCAGCCCCTTCTGGCCTGTAAGGTCTCTTTTGAGAAATCAGCTGACAGTCTCCAGCAAAGCTGTCATTTAGAATGGAAGGGAAGATAAAGTGCTTCTCAGACAAGGTCAAGTTAAAGGGGTTCATCATCACCAAGCCCTTATTATATGAAATGTTAAAGGGACTTATCTAAGGAAAAGAAGATAAAAAATATGAACAGTAAAAAGACAGCAAACTCACAGGTATTAACAATCACACCTAAAACAAAAGCAAACTAAGCAAACAGCGAGAACAGGAACAGAAACACAGAAATGGAGATCACATAGAGGGTTATCAACAGGGCAGTGGGAGGAGGAGAGAGGAAGAAAAGGTACAGAGAATATGTAGCATAGACAGTGGGTAGAAAATAGACAGGGGAGGGCAAGGATAGTGTGGGAAATGTAGAAGCTAAAGAACTTATGACACATGGACATGAACTAAAGGGGGGGAATGTGGGTGGGAGGGGTGTGCAGGGTGGAGGGGAATGATGGGGGAGAAATGGGACAACTGTAATAGCATAATCAATAAAATATATTAAAAAAAGAAACAGCTTTGGGACATTAACCTTAAAAAAGCATATATCTAGAAATTCCCATCCAAGATGGTGAGTTAGCTGGGTCCTTTAGCTATGTGTGTGTGTTGTCTGGAAATGGGACAGGAGGAGGAGGTACTACCAGAGGACAGCCAGAAGAGACAGGCTTGGCACAGGGATACAATATTTGCTGGAAAAATTGCCTTTAAAAAACAAACAAGCCTCTTGGTTGAGTGGTAACAAGGAGTGCACTCCAGTGCTAACAATAGCTGAGTTGGGTGTCCAAATCTAAAATTTGTTTCCAACCAGAACTTAAAAATATACATAGTCACAAGAAAGTGTTAGCAATAATGATCCCTGGGGAATGGGATTGAACTTGAGGAGGGAGTAAGAGGAGTAATGTTACTTCTCATTTTGTATTCCTTGGCTTTAAACAAATAATTGCAAAGGATATTAACTATACAAGAAAACAAAAAATAGCATCTATGTAGAAACTCAAAAAACCGCATTAATAGTAGCACCTACTATTTCCAGCTTGGTCAGTGGATTAGGTTTTTGCATGTATGCATGCTTTTTTAAACTATCGAATGTTTATCCCTCTTCAATAGCAACATTTAACTATTTTGAGTGAAAAATCTCTCTAAGTTACCTTCAACTCCCTTCCATTTTTAAAAAGAAAATGTTTCATGATTCGGGAATTTGATGATCAGAATATGTAGAAACTCAGAAAAAAAGGGAGCAAAGTTCAGTATCTTGAATTTTTTGTAAATTTCTAATCTAAAATAGAAAAAATATGGCCTAGTGCACAATTGGAACCTAAGTTATTATTTTGAGAGTTCACTGTGTGGTGCTGGGAATCTGGAGTAAGGATATGAAAAAAATCCGTTAAGTAATTATGACTTTATTAAAGCCAATTGTCCTTAAGTGTTTTGACATTAAATTGAAAAAAAGATAACACTTATTATTATTATTATTATAATCATGGCATGGTTATTTGAAATGACTGGAAACCAAATCAAACCAAATATGTTGCCTAGCAACTATGAGAAACAAACACTTTAGTTTCTTAAGCTAACTGACATTAAAACACTACCAAATTCCTAATAATACCTGCCTCAGAGTTCAGGTCTCAGTTAATCTTTTTAGTTCTCAAGCAAGATTTTTTTCCCCTCATTAGAACATGTGACATTAGAATTCCTGATTCATTTAAATAATTATATCAGTAATTCTTCAACTTTTTTCTTCTTAATCTTCAAATAATTTTAAGTTGCTTTCAGTATTAGCGCTCTAAAATGACAAATCGAATGCCTATAAACATAGATAACTTAGCAAAAATTTCCTTTTGGCTTAGACATTAGATCATAATTGTAAGGGAGATGGCATATGGCTGAAGAGTTTTGGTGCTGCAGATATGTGCTGAAGAAAGAAGTAGTTCACGTTTTTCTTCTACAAGTAACTTCCCACTGACTGGGGTCTGCATCTTCCAGTGCAAGTGCCTGAAGGAAGGGGGAGTCTTCGCAGCTTCACCACTCATGCTATGCCATCAGAGCAGGGTGATAGGAAGTTATGTCTTCTAGCTCAGGGCCTTGCCTAAATAGGAAATCTAGAACTCACCTAAACAAAGATTGGCTATTCGAGTAATCAAACAAGAACAAACTTCTTTTTATCTCATTGGCTTGGAGAAAAATGAGGACAAATCAGGCAGAGAAGATGTAATATGGTGAGAAAAATAAGTGCTGTTTATTTCAATTTGGAGAAATAAAGATAATGACGCCAGCAATTATTTATTAAGCATTAATTATGTGCTGAGCACTAGGTAAATGCTCTATATTTAATCCTCATTATACACTTGAAGTAGGTAGTGAGAGTTACTTGTTTTAAATATGAAGAATGAATGGATGGAAAGTTTAGGTATCTTGCTCATGGTCATGCATGGAAAGTGGCAGAATCATTTTTAAACCTGAGCCCATCTTGATTCCAGAAGTTTAGTTATTGGCCCTAAGAACACATTTAACTGCTCATTTACTGTTTAGTATTAGCTAATTGGTCTATATTAATAGGTTTTTATTCTATTTTGAAGTTTTATTAAAATTGCTGGATACTCAAGAGACTAACACATTTACTGGAAACCAGACCATTTGTTCTTTGCTGAATTTAATTGAAGCAAAGCTATAGTCAATTATGATGAAACAGAAAGTGTCATCTTATACATGGGAATTATGTGCCAACTCACCTTAGTTTCCCACTGTTTTATATAATTTTATGCCCTTAGAGCTTAGCTCAGAGCCTTAGATATAAGTGCTCAGTGAAAAAATGTGAATGAATGATTCTAGTTTACACGTAACTCTTAATTGTGATTTCTTTCAATGGTTAGGTTTTTCTGCATGTAACTTCGCCAAGGCCCAGATGTGGTAGTCGCACAGAGGCACTATGAATCACAGTGATAGTACTGCATCTAGAGTGCTTTGTAGGTGTCAGGCACTGTCTTGAGTGCTGTACATTCATTAGCTCATCTAATCTTCACAATAGCTCTAACCCTATGAAATGGGTAGTAGTATCCCTATTTTATAGATGAGAAAACTGAGGCAGAAAGAACTAAAGAATTTTCCAAGATCATATTGCTTATAAGTAGTAGAATCAGGATTTGAACTCAGACTGTCCATTTCCAGAGACCCGTGGCCTCGATAGGGTTGAGAGGAGAATTGAGTAGTGCCAGGTTGCCTGGGAAGATTCAAGTGGCCTTTCTTTTCCCTTCATCTAAATCTTGCATTCTGCTCCATACCTCATCCTTCTTCCTTCTCTTGCTTCCAAGAACTGTACTTAGGGTGACCCAATTATTTTTTATAGAGATAGGGACACTTTTGAGAGTAAAAGTCTGTGGTAACTGGATGGACAATGAGCATGAACCCAAATTGCCTTGGAGACCAGGATTTTGGATTCTCTTAAATATGTTGTGACTATGTTTTGCTTTTCTCTTTGTTGTTTGGAGTTGTATAAAGTAATGGTGAAATACATACACCTAATTTGATTTCACCAGTTCTTATTGTAGGATATTAAGTTGTTTCCAACAGTTTGCTATTTGAAAAACTGAGATGTATATTCTTATGCCTTCCTATGTATGAGGAAATCTGTAGGATAATTTTCTCCAGGCTGAAGAGCATGCATACTTGTCGCTTTGATAGACATCGCTAAATTACACTCCAAAGAGGTTTTGCCCTTATGAACTCCTGTCAGCATGCCTGAGAGCCCCTGCTCCTAACACATTTGCCTAACTGAGTATGTTATAAAACTTTTAGATCTTCAACTATCTGATGGGTGCAAAATGATATTTCAATGAGAAGTTTATTTGCATTTCTCTTATTTTTTTCTTTTCTATGAAACTATTCTTTCTTATTTTTTCCTGTTGAGTGAATGGCTTTGCTATTTGAATTGTGTGAACCCTTAATATAACCCATTGTGAAACTTGCTGAAAATATATTTTCTAAGTCTGTCATTTGTTCTTTTAATAGTATGGCTAGGCAGAAAATTTTACTTTCTTATACTTGTATTTATTTCTTCTATTAGGCTTTTGATTATCACTTAGGAAGTGTCCCATACTCTAATTATACCACAATCATTTTTTCCCACAACTTTTATATTTTACTCTTTATAATTTTACAATTTATCCATCTGAAATTTATTTTGTGTAAAGGTACTACAGCTAGAATAAACATCATTTATTAATTCTTTTTTTTTTTAAGATTTTATTTCTTTTAGGCAGAGGGGAAGGGAGAGGAACATCAGTATGTGGTTGCCTCTTGCACTCCCCCAACTGGGGGGACCTGACCTGGCCAGCAACCCAAGCATGTGCCCTGACTGGGAATCAAACCAGCAACCCTTTGGTTTGCAGGCCAGTGCTCCATCCACTGAGCCACACCAGCCAGGGCCATTTATTAATTCTTTACCTCACAATTTATAATGCCACTTTATAATTATACACTAAATTCTGGTATGTGTTTGGTTCTAATTCTGGACTTTTCATAGTGCTCCATGGATCTGTCTGTCTAGTCATATGCAGGTACAGATTGCTTTACCTGTACTAGTTTTATAGTATGCTTTAAATATTTAATAAGGCTCTCTCCTCAACTCTACACCATTGTTTTTCAGAATTATTCTAACTGTTCTTTCCTCTTTATTTTGTCTATAAACTTTGGAATTAGCTTCCCAGTTGAAAAAAAACCTAGTTATTTTAATGAGATCATGTTAATTTATAAGTTATAGTGGAGAAAATGGTGTCTTTATTATACTGCCATGTGCTCCTGTACAAGAATGGGACATGCCCCATTGTCCAAATCTTTCCTGGTCTGCCTTCTCAGCATTTAAAAACAAATTTTCACATAGATCTTGCAAATTTTATGTTGTGTTTATTCCTTGGAACTTTATCTTCTATTGTTGCTACTGTAAGTGCTATTATAATGATTTTCTTTCATTGTATTTCCTAATGTGTTGTTGTGTGGTTATCTGAACATTTCTTTTAAAGAATGGCTTAAAAACACACACACACACAAACTCAAAACCATGCATAAAAATTTCCCTCCTTTCAAAATAATAAATTTACTATTAAAGTTATTAGAGTATATATGTTTGCACATGACATACAGACATGTCATTCTGTAAACTTGAATATTCAGATAAATAAGATTATATAACGAGTCGATATAAAAATTATCCAATGTATTACTATTTGTACATTTGTTTAAGCTTTCACAGGGTTTTCCTTCTATTATAGTTAGTCTATCAATTGCCTGCAATTTATTTGGCACAATACTTTTTCAGCCAGCTGTTAAAGTCAAGAGAATGCCAATTTAAATTTTCCTTGTTTTCTGTTTCTATCTCCTTTCTCCAGGACTATTAAGATATGTTAGTGACATCAGTGGGTACTTCCAACTTCTTTTAGAAAAGAAAAGAAAGGAAAAATAACTCAAACAACCACCAAAAAAATGCATTTTTCAAACTCATTCTGTCCCTTTAGTCCCAGAGAAAATTTTAGAGAATTGTTTAGGGAATAATCTTCTTGGATTCAGACCATGTTTACTTAATATATTCTATAATTAAGAAAGGAGAAACACTTTCCCTTTTGGTAAGAAAAGTTTCACCTCATGGATTCTGCAGTCACTGCAGTGAAATAAAAACAGAGTTTTGAGTTAGACCACATGGCTCCCTCCTTCCCCACAGTTATCTTTTTCACTGATACCACTTTACCACTCTCTTCAGCCATCCTGGTTGGGCCACATGACTCAGTTAAGATGTTTTCTTTTGCTCTTCTTGGTGAATGTACTGACATGGCTACCAGAACAGGACGTGTTAACACATAACTGATGTGCTCAAGGTCATCAGCTAGCAGTTGACTATTGCTCACATCTCTCTCTCTCTCTTTCTGGCTAAGGTTGGTAGGGATTGATTTCTTCCCCAGGTGAAGTTTTTAGAATAGGTGAGGGAAATCTTTGTGGTGTAAGAAAATCAACAAAATAAAAAAATTTTCCCCTCACCCTCCAAAATTTATGTTATGATTTTGTTCCTGAAGATAATTTTAGAAAATCATCTCTGTACAATGAGAACACAAACTCGTCCCTGTCCTTGACAGCCCAAAGTGTTCAAGATGAGGACTTCTCTAAACAAGAAGCTTAACTTGAAGATAATTATGAATGTTTGGAAATTCCATGCTGTGTGTGTGGAGGGAAAAGTGTCATTATGTTAGGAGGTGAATGTTTCTGCTTATACTGAATGTATGCTAATGTCTTAAAAGGAAACATTAGCTGTGTAATAATTAAGGATGCAATTAGCATTTAATTTTCTAGCTCAATGCTGCCCCTAAGACAGCCTTGGAAGCCAGAAGGACCTGGCTGGGACCTCTGGCTAAACGACATACAATGGTTATGAGCTTGGGTACATCTTTAATATCTGTGGACCTTAGCTTCTTTAATTGTCTTAACTATATTTGTGTGTGTAAACATTAACTTTCTTTAATTAACTAAGATATACAAAAACACTAAACCAAATGCTTAAAGAACAGTAGATACTATTTCAAGTTTAAAAACTGGCTGTGGTAAGAGTGTGATATAAACACGAAAAGACCTGGAACACGTCAAGTACCATTACAGAGTAGAAATCAGTGGGCATTTAATTCAACTACATTGAGCTGTTAGTGACAGTGAGCTTTTAGTGCTATGAAGACATAATGGTGTGAGGCTCATCTCCTTAGAAGCAAAAGCTTTGTGCCAGCTATAAATCAAAGAGGAAAAATTTCAAACAATGACAGTCTCCCTAAAACTGCTGCCATTAACCGAAGAAAGTTTTCCTCATTTATAGTGTGGAAGTGAAGGTTGACTGAACATCATTTCAACAAGAATTTACTAAGTGTATGAAAATACCCAACATGAACTTAGTCTCCTTCTCTAAGGAGATTATTGTCTCATTAGTGAAATGAAGTTATCCATGACTAAAGCAATGATACCCAGCCTTTTACTGAATTGAATGAGGTATTGAATGTGTTTCAAATGTAAAGGCAGCCAAAGCCACATAGAAAGAGTCCCTGTTCAGATGTTGTGAAGATCTATTGCTCCTGGCTGCCTGAGACCCCTGTCTCCCTCCTCTGCATACTCCTTTTGGGAAATAGCTCTTCCACTACAATTACAAGGTAGTAGAAAGGACTCAATCATTGCTTCCTGACTTGCCCTTTACACACTGTACAATCCTGCCTCCACCCAGGGATGTATAAGTGACCTGAGTTACTCCAAGGTATTACCCTATTGCTCACAAGGATCAGTTGCAATGTGAGGGGATGACTCAAACTGGGCTAGATGGAGTCCTTTCCTGCATATTTTTTGAACTGGAATGGGGAAAGTTGTTTTCATGTTTGGGTGGTGAAGCTAGCCAGATGTGAGCCTGGAGGTGTTAACAGACATGGGTCCAGGTTCAGGGAGAAAATCTGATCATGAGGATGATGTCAATGGTCAGAGAGAAGCACAGATTCTAGAGAGAGAGAGAGAGAGAGAGAGAGAGAGAGAGAGAGAGAGAGACAGACAGACAGACAGACAGACTCTGGTTCCAGTTATTGCTGACATTGAGTTTTGAACTGTATTCTTGTCACTCTCAGTCAGAGTCCTAAGTTAAATGATGTCCTCCTGTAAGGCGTGGCTTGCCTCCTTGGCTTATTTTTGTTCCCAGCACTATGACTGCAGGTTCCCTCTAAGTCTGCGTTAGGCCCCTCTTTACAATAGTCTCCAGAGGAATCCCTGTGAATCAGAACCACAAAAGGATTAGTTGAAAGTAACGAGGGTTAGTACTGTAATTGACTATGTAGCCTCCCTCTTTTTATATTTAGCAGGGACCTTCTGGTTTCACCACTTATTACCAGCTCTGTGACTTTGGGTAAGTGACTTAATTTGGCAATATTTTAAAAAATAGCTGTACAATGGGTATAATGATTGTATTGTCTTACCTAAATGGTAGTATAGGATAGTGAATAAGAACATAGTTTCTAGCAGGGAGACTTCCTAGGGTCAAATCCTACCTCTACCATGTACTGGTTTGTAGATTGTTGTGACCTTGAGCAAGTGACTTAATCTCTAGATACCTGAGTTTTCTTACTTGTAAAATAGTGGTAACAGTAGTATCTAATTTATAAGGTTGTTATGCACATTTAGTAAGTTCATATATTTGAAGCTGTTCACATAGCAAACATTGTATTTGTTAATATGTATTATAAAGACACTATTTAGTTATAATGGGGATTAAATAGAATTTGTATTACAATGCCTTCTTCACAATAAGTACTCAGTAAATGTTAATTGCTGTGGCTGCTGATATTTGGGTTTACATCCAGCTATGTATGAGTAGTCTTTTTTCTAAATGCCAATGCCAGATTGATTTTATTAAAGTAACAGTTTTATCATATTTTATTCATGTTAAACTCTTTTAGTGGCTGCCTATTACCTGTAGATAGTGATACTTCTTAGGCTGTCTTTATCCTAATCATTTTAACGTATTCCCCAGGATTGCCTCACAAGGTCATTTTATTTAGTTAAGAGATTTTTCATCACTCATTGTACATCAAGAACTGTGAGGACTCTGAGATTTTATCTTCCTTATGAGCTAACAAAGTAGCCTGCCACAATTTCGTGGATACTGGCAGAAAATGTAAAATTCATGGGTCATTACTCACAGTGCAACAAACATCATAAATCTCACGTTTGCACTGGTTATCCTTACCCTCTAAGTCCCTGGGTGGGGGAGGTATGGAGGGGCCCAGGTAGATGCTGGGAGAGTGCATAGTGTAGTGGCTTAGGGTGTGGTCAGTCTTGGTTCAAAATCTAGTTCAGCCATTTTCTTAGCCAGTCTGTGCCTTGACATTCTTATCTGGAAAATGGATACAATAATAATATCTACCTCAAATGGTTGTTGTGAGGAATATATGAATAATATTTTCAAAATATTTAGGATAGTTATTGGCACATAGTAATACACACATATTAATCCATATGTATATAATCCGTATACGAGGTCTGTGCAGAAACTGTCCAGCCATGTACTATGAAAAATAGAGACATTTATTTTTTGAAAATGATACAGGATACAAGAAACATTGTACATAGCACCTCAGTCCCCTTTAAAGTAGACACCTTGGGACCTCGCACAGTTCTCCCAGTGTCTCTCCCACTGTTCAAAACACTGCAAAATCCTTTGTTGGAATTGCCATCAGCTGCCCTGTATTTTTCCTGAATCTCATTGATGGCCTGAAATCTTGTCCCTTTGAAAGGTGATTTTAGTTTTGGGAAAAACCAGAAGGCACAAGGCACCAAATCTGGACTATAGGGGGACTGAGTCACCTGAAAAACTCTGCACAAGAAATGATGCTTGTATGGGCATGTTGTTTTGTTGATGAAGCTGCCAATCACTAGTTGCCCATAGCTACGGTCCTTCTCATCATATTGCAGCTCTCAGTAGACGAGGAACATTGAGGTAGTACTTCTTAATAATTGTTCAGCCTGAAGGGTGTACTCATGAGGGACACTTTCCCAATCAAAAAGCACAGTTACATAAGCTGGAAATGCAACAGCCACACAGTACACATGCTCAATCAATGGCATCTACTGCCCCCACTGACTAGTACAGTGAAGTTGTCATTGTTCACACATGGGCATTCTAGTCCACTCTCCTTGGCTGCCAGGTTATATTGATGTTACACAAATGGTTCTCATTTTACTAATAATGGCTGCACTTTTTCCAGACAGACCTCATATGTATAGCAATCCACATATATAATTGCACTAAGTAAATGAAGTAGAAAAATGTATATGAGATTACCCTGGAAGAATATTGGGAGAGAAAGATGAGTGCTGAGGACTGAGGGCAACCAATATCAAGAGAAAAGCAAAAGAAAATGAGCCAGCAAAGGATACAGACTGATGAGGGAGGCAGGGAACAACCCAGGAGAGTGGAGTCCTGGCAGCCCAGGAGGAGTGTGCTGCATACAATGGGCTTCAGGCAGCACTGTAAACCCTGAGAGGGGAGGTGCTGCTTCTGCTTTATTTTGGCTCATTTCCTTGCACTTAGCACACTGCCTGACATATAGAAGGTGCCTAATTAGTATTTGGTGAATGAAAATATAATAAATAGAGAGGTCAGAAAAGATAAGGGCCTAAATATACTTATTTGGGTTTCCCCCTCTACAATGCCAAACTAACACCAGAATTTGATGTTAAAATCTTCTTAATCTGCGGTTTGTCCCATAGAAATATTGCCTCTTATCACCAGAGTTTCATTACAATTTTATGAAACCAGCCAAAAGTCTCATTTTTAAAATGAGTGCATTCTGCCTGTGATCACAGTTATATTTTTAGTCTTTTTTCTAAATGCCAAACTTAGTCATTAAATAGAAGACCTGGTCACTGGATGACTCAACATTCCGTCATTTGACCTCATATTAAAAATATGAGGGCCAAGCACAGCGTGTCTGACAAACAGTTCTATAGCAGTGTTTTCTGCTTTTCTGTTTACTGTACCCGGAAAACATAGTCACATCTAAAATACTGGTTTTCCTTTTATCTGAGCCGGTGGCAGTACAATGCTCTTTATTGAGAATAATCTGTTTGCAACAATCTCCACATGAGAATGTGATCCCAATTGAATATCAGCACATTTCCTGGGCTGCTTAGACCAATGAATTTCATTTAACTGGTGTCAGATTAAATTTCTCTAATTATTACATTAATTTTATTACTTCTTTTCTCAAAATTTTCTATGGAGTTTGTATTCAAGCCTTTTAAACCCAACCAATTTCCCTTTTCTGAACTCCCCTTAATAGAAACCTTATACCATAGTCTACTTTCTTTTTTTCTCAAACACTTTGTTCCCCTATTTCTTTATCTTTTGTTAGCTCTGTATTCCTAGATGTCTTAATATTACTTGTTTTGAATTGAATTTTTTGTTATATTAACTAATGGATTATTAGTGGTGCTCAAGAATATGCCACTTTTTGTATGTGGCTCTTTTATCCATAAGCCTCCTGACTCTTTTTGAATTGTCATGGCCGAATTTTTCAGGAAAAAACTGAATTTCCCAGGGCTCCTTTCTTGGATCTCTTTTCTTCTTTTATCTCTTGTGCTGGAGCTCTTCCATTTGGCTCTCCACATTTACATTCTCCCCTTCTCTTCCTTGATTTTTGCCCTAAGAAGTGACAGATTCCCTTGCCTTTCAACTTCCAGGAGGAAATATGGTGGTACACACAGAAATTGAATTTTCTGTGTGTGCCACCATATTTTCCACTAATAATGACAGTTAGGTCTCTTCCTTTCCAATTATTATGCCAATTTTTTTTATTGGCTTGCATTTACTAAACCTATGTTAAAATATTCAGTGTAAGTAGTAATCGTTGGCATCTTTGTCTTTTCCTGACATTTATAAGGATGATTCTCAAATTTCATCATTAAGCTACTTGCTGAGTAAATATATATGTGAGCCAGCATTCTAAATGGCTAAGAGCTAAGACTCTGGACAAATCTGCCCAGATTTAAATTCCAACTCTTTCACTTACTTCTGTGTTGTATTGGACAAATTACCTCTGGCTTCATTCTCTCATGTGTGATGTTGGGGATGAAGCACCTAACCATAGAGTTGTTTTAGAGACATTAACTCATTCTAGTTAGGACAATTAGGCAAGAAAAAGAGATAAGTAATCTAGATTTGAAAGGTAGAGGTAAAACTATGTTTGCAGATGATGTAATATTGTATGCAGAAATCCTAAATAATTCACAC
>PVKU01006825.1:21062-97096 GCA_004027475.1 Anoura caudifer
AAAAAAAAAAAAAAAAAAAAAAAAAAAAAAAAAAAAAAAAAAAAAAAAAAAAAAAAAAAAAAAAAAAAAAAAAAAAAAAAAAAAAAAAAAAAAAAAAAAAAAAAAAAAAAAAAAAAAAAAAAAAAAAAAAAAAAAAAAAAAAAAAAAAAAAAAAAAAAAAAAAAAAAAAAAAAAAAAAAAAAAAAAAGAAAAGAAAAGAAAAAAACCTGTGAGTGCTAATAGGAAAATTCAGCAAGACTGCAAGGTGTAAGATCAATATGCAAAAATCAATTTTATTTTCTGTATACCGGCAATGAACAATTGAAAAGAAAATTAAGAAAATAATTTAAAATAGTATCAGAAGAATAAAATATTCAGGGACAAAGTTAACAAAAGAATTGCAATACTTATACACTGAAAATTATAAAACATTTTTGAAAGAAAGTAAGGAAGATCTAAATGAAAGGAAAGATAGCTCTTGCTTACATGTTGGAAGAGTTATTTAGATAGAAATACCAAACTGATCTATAGGTTCAATACAATCCCTATCAAATTCCAGCTACTTTTTTTTTCTTTTTTAAAAAAAAAAGGGGGTTGATAAAATAATCCTAAACTTCATGTGCAAATGCAAGGGTCCCAGACAGGTCAAACCAGTGCTGAAAAAGAACAAAGCTAGGACTCACAGTTCCTGATTTCAAAATTGACTACAAAGTTATAGTAATAAAGGCATGTAGTATTGGCATAAGGATAGACATATAGATCAGTGGAGTAGAATTGAGAATCTAGAAATTAACCCTTCCATTTAAGATCAATTGATTGTTGTTAAAGGTGTCAAGTCAACTGAATAAGGAAAGAATAGTCTTTCAACACATACTCCTCATCTGTTTGATCTCTGAAACTGAATTTCCCAGGGCTCCTTTCTTGGATCTCTTTTCTTCTTTCATCTCTTGTGCTGGAGTTCTTCCATTTGGCTCTCCACATTTACTTTCTCCCCTTCTCTTCCTTGATTTCTGCCCTAGGAAGTGACAGATTCCCTTGCCCTTCACTTCCAGGAGGAGATTGGGAAGAGAGTGGAGGTTCCCTTAACTAAAGGTTACAGTTTCAATCTGGGGTCTTCTCCATTCACTCACCTCTTTTGGTTCTTAGTAACTTCTTCCTCTTACCTCTTTAGGCATTTAGGCTTGTGGCTGTTGGGTAATGCCTTACACCTTGTTCTTTACCCTAAACTCTGCCACACCATTTAAATAGACACTTTGTTAAACTCTCCTCAAGACTATATGGTTGGATTGTGCTATTTGGACTGAATAGTAAATCTACATGCTCTCTTTTGCTGATCTCATCTAGCCTTATGGATTTAAATCTTACAATTCCACTGACAGCTCCTGAATTTGCATGCATAACCTGGACTTCTCCCTTGAGGTTCCTACTTGAAATTTCCACTTGTCTATCTTCTTCATACCACAAACTTAACATCCAAACCTCCAACTCTAATTCTCTCTTGGATTTGACTTCCAACCTCAAACCTGACCTCCCCACATATGTTCCAATATCAGTAAATGGCAGCAGTATCATTCCTTCAGCTATGGAAGCGAAAAAATCTGCAGTCATTTTTTACTTTTCCTTTCATATTTCCAGCTGATTTAATGATCCTTGTATCTGTGTGCTTAAAATATATTCAGATTTTAACCACTTCTCACCACCTCTATGGCTTCCACCTTGTTTCAAGCCATCTACATCTCTGGCCTGGATTACTTGAATATCTTCCTAATTTGTTTCCTTGTCCCTTTGTATTCTCTTCACATTTTACTCCAGTCTTTTCAACAAGTCTGTTATGGTGATCTTTTCAATATGTAAGTCACAGTATGTCTTTTGTCTCTTCAGAATCCCACAGCGGCCTTTACCTCCCTGGAAATCAAAGCTAAAGACTTAATGGCTGGGGCGAGTCTGTGTGATCTGGCCTTCTGCTACAATTCTGACTTTGGCTCTTGCCACTGTTCTTGCTCAGTCCACTCTTGTCACACTAGTTTCCTTGCTGTTCCTGAACATATTGTTCATATTCTTGCCTTAAAACATTTGGACTTCCTGTGTCATCTGCCTGGGTGACTTGGCTCCCTCAAACATTATCGATACCTTCTCTCTGGCATTCTCCATAAAATAACACCCTTCCTTTTACTCTAATGCTCTTTTTCCTCCTTACCTTCATTTATTTTTTCTTCCAAGTCCTTTGACCCTTTGACATATTATATATTTCCTTGTTTATTTGTAATCTGTTTCCCACTCCACCTCTGCCCCACAAAGAATATAACCTCAGTTTTTCTCTAGCACCTGGAGTACTGCCTGACATGTCATGCTGCTCAATAATTGTTGCTGAATAAATAATTGGGTAGATTAATGAAAGAATTTTAATGATTAAGGTATCATTGTACTAGTTTGGTAGACATCTGTAAAATCCCTAGAGTTGTTTTGTTTTGGAGCTCCTGATCATGGTAATACTGGGAATAGTGCAGGTATATTTACAAAGATAGGTTGTCTTTGGATTAGTTTTTTGTCTTAAGACTGTCTTTTTTCTCCTTCTTTCTCATTTAACACTTCCTAATAAACCATAGTTGCTAGCAGCAAGTGAATTTTTGAAAAGCCTCCTATGTATTTATGATGGTAGTCCCAACCCAGATGCAGCTTCAGGAAGGGTACCTGGTTCTGGCCACTCCCTTGCCTGAGCCTCACTCACTGCATTGCCTTTCTGTTCTGTTTCTGGTCCACAGAGATACTTGTCTTGATTTTGTACTCAGCTAATGTTTGTGTGGTAATTTATGAACTCACTTAACCACCTTGATTAGGGGTTCCCACATGTTTCAAAACAACATTCAAATTGTTGCCAAATTAAAAATCCAGGAGACAGTACATAAAAATTCAGATTTACAATTTATTTTGAAAATTTGTAACATCTGGCAACACTTGGCCTGCATTTCTCATGAAACAACTGATGGAAGGTAAGTAAATAGTAAGACCCTTAAACGAGTCATGTATTCTACAAGTTCCCAAGTTCTTACCACTGCATACTTTCTTAAACTTGAGAGAAATGACTTCACTCCTTTGCTTTATCTGCTTAACCCCTGTAGGTATTTTAAGTAGTGAATCCCTATTTTTGGCTACACAATGAGCTAAAATATTAGATAATTTACTAAGATGCTGAAAAATAAAAGCCATCAAACAAAGAGCAGTTTTTATTTTGAATTGTACACAAGAAATGGAGAGAGGGAAGAGAGATAGGGCAAGAGCAAGGGTGAGGGTGAGGGGATGGAGGGAGAGAAAGAGAGATGATTCTATGTTTTTTTCTCCCTAGTGCAAGAATTTTCTCCATTCCTCTTGGGCCACAGATTGCCAAAGCTACTAAACCTGAAAGTTACCCCTTTTAGGCTGAACTTCTGGCCTTAAATACATGAGGTTTGTCCAGAAAGTATCCAGCTATGTACTATGAGAAACAGAGACATTTCTTGAAGGAGATACAAAGTACAAGAAACATTGTACATAGGACAATGATGCTTCAAGCCCCTTCAAAGTAGCCACCTTGGGACCTCACACAATTCTCTCAATCACCATCAGCTGCCCCATTGTATTTTCCTGAATCTCATTGACAGTCTGAAATCTCTTCCCTTTGAAAAGTGGTTTTAGTTTTGGGAAAAGGCAGAAGTCACAATACAGCTATAGGGGGTCTGAGTCACCTGGGTGATTTGATGTTTCACCAAAAAAAAAAAACTGCATGAGACGTACTGCATGAGCAAGCACATTGTTGTGATGAAGCCATCAATCACCAGTTGTCCATAGCTGTGACCTTCTGAATCATCTGAATAGTTTCCAAAGAGGAATGTTCAAACTTAATGCAAAATTGGATGCAGAGTCATTGTTCTACTTGCTCAATCATTTTGAATGTGATGGCCACACAGTACACATGCTCACTCCACAGTGTCTACCTCCCCCACTGACTAGTACAGTGAAGTTGTCATGGTTCACACATGTGCATTCAGTCTCCTGGCTGGAATGGGTTACTCCTTGGCTGCCAGGTTACATTGATGTCGCACAATTTATTCTTGTTATATTAACAATGGCTCTGGACTTTTCCTGGACAGAGCTCATATATATATATATCTCATATATTTATATTTATTTATATATTTATATATTTGAGTAAAACTTTATATCAGGGAATCCCCTGGAATATAGTGATGCCACTATGCAGTAAGTAACAGATCGCTGAGAATGTCATATGTCTAATCTTTAGTCAGTGTGAGATTTCTCTAATTCAAGAAAGAACTAACTCTTTTGATGATACTGACAAACTTTTCTTTCTAAATTAAACTGAGTCATTATAAGAATCAGATTTTGCATGTATTCAGGAATCTAGATAATAAGCTTCTTTGCCCAACTACCACAAGTATTCTTTCCAGAAACTGTGGCTAGTTCCAAGCCAGTTTAAGCTATAATTTTCTAGTTTATACTTAATCGTGACTTCTGTCCAAAAATGTACGTGTTTGTACAAGAGTAACCATGGAATGGGTGTTTGCCTGGTTTATGTGATTCGCGGAGTATTGGAAGGATCTATTGCTCCTCATGTTTGCCCTGCCAGTGGTTCAGGGTGCCAGAAATGACTGTGTTGCTCATTTATTCAGGTTGACTCAATAAAGCTATTCTTGAATAGTAAATAAATCCTCTTACATTTGTCATCTCATTGCAGATTTCAGGTTTGCAAGGGAAGTTTACATAATATTGTTTGCACTTCCTGAACATAGCGAGAAAACTTGTGACATTATTATTATTACTCATGCACACCTGTAACTTGTCTGAGCCTAGGTGAAGAGGCTTGATTGCGGTCCAGAGAGTTTAATTTTTGAAGTATGATTTTGAAGTTGTGGTTGTAGCCTGTTTTTATGTTCAATTGTTTCTTCTTCATAAAAGTTAGAATTTTTTTCAAAACAAATATTTACTAATATTTTATTGCTATATATCCAAGGAAGACTTGGTATACAGGACAAGGTTTAAGGAAAATAAAACACTAAGCACAATTAAAGTTTAACCAAAAAATTAGATGTTATCAATATTTGTTTAATTCAACAGTGTATTGTCTCCTAAATTTGAATTTGATTAATTCACCTTCAATTACAAACTTTATTTTTGTTTATTACTGATATTACTTTGTTGTTATTATTACTTTGTGGTTGATTCCACTCAGCATTTGAGGAAATCTTTAGCTGTTTACTCAGGAACTAGAAGGTAAGTTACAATTTCTTGGAAAGATTTGGTTCAAAGGAAGGCATAGAAAAACGGATTTTGTGACCTCATCTGTACCACCTGAGCCTAAGGTTAGATAAACCTGTTTGAGCTGTCTAGATTTAATAGTTTCTAAGTCAGAACGGAATCTTCCTTTTCCCTTCTGTATGTTTACATATATTTTAAGCTTAAATCCAACTTTTTAAATTGCCTTACAATTGGCCTATCCTGTCTTTTGGGACTCTGGTATGTGTTGGAAGTTAATTTTAAAATTCTAATCGCAATAGAGTTATCCTTAACAACCAGTCCTGCCTTCTCTTCCTCCCTAGTAATAGTGTGGTGTCCCTCCCACAATGAACTCCAACCTGATCATCAGTGACAAGCAAGGCATCTCCTTAGCTAGATGGGTACAGATGGCCAGGACAGAAATTTACTGAGGTAACTTCATGTGAATGGGGATATTTTGTAAAAATGTGAGAGGATAAAGAGCAACAGCTGTACAGATTGCCCTTCATGGTATACCATTCATCAAATCTTCAGTGTTCAGCTACCATAGCTGTAGCGATGTAATAGCATCTTTGGTGACATGGTCTTGCTTGCCCTCAGAAGTAGGCATCCGCATTACTTTTCTAAAATTCTAATGTCTCAGCTTTTGTAGTTTCTGCTTCTCTTTTTTCCTGATTCTTTGTCCACTGCTTTTCTCCTTATTGCTTTCACTTTCTTCTTGTGATCTCTCTTTCTCTCTCTAGCACTTTCATTTTCAAATTCAAAACTACTTTTGGACTTCTGGTCAAGATGGAGGGGTAGGTAAACATGGTTTGTCTCCTTGTACAACCACATCAAAATTACAACTAAACTACAGAACAACCATCACTCAGAACTGCCAGAAATCAAGTTGAATTTTCATAGTCTGACAACTATGAAATTAAAGAAACCACACCCATCCAGATAGGTAGGAGGGGCAGAGGTGCACATCCATGTGTGATGGATAAAACTCGGGGAGCTTTATCAGGAGAGAGGAGTCCCAGCCCACATCAGGCCTCCCAGCCCAGGGTTCTAGTACCAGGAAGATAAGTCCATTCCCATAACTTCTAGATGCAAAAACCAGCAGGAACTCAATTGGTGGAAGAAACTTCTATAGTCCCACACCATTCTTAAAGAACCCTCACATGGACTTACTCAGACTCACTCCCCTGAGCTCCAGCACTGAGGTAGCAGTTTGAAAGGCATGAGTGGCATACAGGGAGAAACTGAAGGCTTCAAGGTGAGTGCTAGGGGACAGCTTTTTCCCAGAAAAAGAGGCAGGCAGAGGCCATTGTCCCTTTACTGAACCCTTCTGCTACAGAGCCACAGAGCTGGCAGGCAGGTGTCATATCTGAGAGTCCATCAACCTGGCTAACATTGTTTGCTCCACCCTGAAGATCCCCTGATCTCTGTCCCATCCAACTTAAGGGGCCCAACCAAGCTGTTAACAGAGACTTCTCCATATGAATGGCTGGTCTTAGCTCATGCTTCACAATTTCTTAACTCCTATCAAATAAGCAGCAGTCAGCCTAGATTCACAGCTTGGCTTTGCTTTGGGATCTCCAAGCCCAGTACAAGTAGCAGCCATCTCAGATTGCTTTATAGCTCAGGCAGAGTGGCCCCAGGAAGAACATAGGTGGGGGCTAACCTTGGTCTGCACCACCTGGGAAATCCCAGATCCTGTGCATCCAGTGGACAGCTACAGACCACATCGGAGCGCCACCACCCTGCCCCTGCACAGCTGATTCTCCTTGGAAGGCAGTGGTTGGTGGTCAGTGGTCCTTGCAGTCCTTGCAGCTTACTGGCCTAGGTAAATCCCTCCCATTGACCTGCCAAGAGCAATCAAGGGTGTACTCAGCTCACATGAAAGGGGTACCTCTAATACCCAGCTTGGGTGATAGGGAAGGCTGTGCCACTGGACCCTACCGGACACCTACTACATTAGACCACACTACCAAGAC
Organism: Anoura caudifer; assembly: GCA_004027475.1. NCBI lineage: Eukaryota > Metazoa > Chordata > Mammalia > Chiroptera > Phyllostomidae > Anoura > Anoura caudifer. Next base: position 28,292 of record PVKU01006825.1, read on the forward strand.
AGGGAGTCATAGCAGCTCTACCTAATACATAGAAACAAACACAGAGAGACTGTGAAAATGAGGAGACCAAGAAACAGGCCCAAATGAAAGAACAGATCAAAACTCTAGAAAATGAACTAAACAAAATGGAAATAAGCAATCTATCATATTTAGAATTCAAAACACTGGTTATAAGGATGCTCAAGGAACTTCATCAGGACCTCAGCAGCATTAAAAAAGATCCAGTCAGAAATGAAGGTTACATGAATTGAAATAAAGAACAATTTACAGGGAAACAAAAGTAGAGTGGATGAAACTGAGAATCAAATCAATGATTTGGAATGTAAGGAAGTGAAAAACAGCCAATCAGAACAAGAAGAAAAAAGAATCCAAAAAATGAGGATAGTATAAACAGCCTCTGGGACAACTTTAAGAGGTCCAAAACTCACGTTATAGGGGTACTAGAAGGAGAAAAGAAGAGCAAAACACTGAAAATCTATTTGAAAAAATAATGAAAGAAAAATTCCCTAATCTGGCAAAGGAAATAGGCATGCAAGTCTAGGAAGCACAGGGAGTCCCACAACAAGATGGATGCAAAGAGGCCCACTCCAGGACACATCATAACTAAAATGCCAAAGGTTAAAGGTAAAGATATGGGAGACATATGCAAGAATGGGTGATAGGTGAGGGGATTAAGAGGTACAAATAGGTAGTTACAGAACAGCCAGGGGGATGTAAAGTATGCTATAGGAAATGGAGTAGCCAAAGAACTCATATGCACAACCTATGGACATGAACAATGATGTGGGGATTGCCTGAGGTAGTGAGGGGTGCTAGGTCAAGGGGGACAAACAGGGAAAAATTGAGACAACTGTAGTAGCATAATCAATAAAATATAATTAAAAAACCAAAACTACTTTTGATCTTATTTGAACTTCTCATGTCTTGCTACTCAAAGTCTGATCCTTAGACCAGCAGTAGCAACATTCAATGGGAATTTGTTTGAAATGCAGAATCTAAGGTTCTCCCTACAGAATTGAATCATGGTCTGCATACTAACAAGATCCACAGATCTGGGGAAGTATTGCTTTAATATGCTAATCCCTCTACTTTGTCCAAGTCCATCAGCTCCCACTTTATCACCTTTTCTCATTATTTCATCCTCATCGTTTAGTTTAGGTCACATAGCCCATTATTTGAACAATAGTCTCAGCAATATTCTTAACTCCCTTTTCCCTTTGTCTTTTAAAAATCCTCCCCCCTCTACTCCATTTATCTGACAAAAGCCAAACTCTGGATGAATGTATTTAAATGCCTTCTCAAAGCCTACACCAAACAGCCTGGCACTGCCATAAAAATTCACCTGTCAGGGAAGATTGGTGCCAGTACATTGGGACCCTAAATTTGTCAAATTTTCCATGTTTACCTGGTAAATTCTCTCCCTTTGTTTTCAACAGTTGTTTGAAACATTTTACACTCTAAAACTTCAGATAGTCTTTAACTCCTCCTCATTCACAGCAGATGACTTCACCTCCTACTTCCTGAGAAAAATAGAAGGCATCAGATGGGAACTCCCTCAGCTTCCTGCTACCAAATTCATACAGTTCCATCTGTACCCATGCCCTTCTCTTTTTCTTCTATTTTAGTTTAGGTAGTAGCCTTCTGATCATTTAAGGCCTATCTTTCCACCTGTGTTTGGATTGCACACCCTTCATGCTTTATCAGGTGTCTTACCTTATCAAGTCCTCCTTTCCACCCCAACCCTGCCATTTATTGAACATATTCTTCTTAATTGGGTTATTTCCAATTACATTTAAATCTGTTCATGTCTCTTCCATCTTAAAAACAACAACCGTTCTTAATTCCCACATTCTCCTTCAACTTCTTTCAATCTTTCCCGTTCTTTAAATCCAAATTTTCTAAAGGGCTTTTGGTGTTTGGTGAGTCACCTCTAACTCATTCCTCTACTCTTCCCATGATAACTGCACCACTGGCTAAGATCATCAGTGACTTCTGTGATTTCAATCCAGTGGACCTTTTCCAGTAATTTTTTCCTGATCTCTCAGCACTCTTGCCTACTCCTTGTTTTTTGAAACGTGTTTATTTTGGCTCCTAGGGCAACATGCTATCCAGGTTTTCCTTCTTACTTCCTAGTATTTCTTTCCCTGTTACTTTGCAGATGTACCTTTATCCAGTTTATTAGTTCTAAGCATTTCCCCCTTTCCATTTTATATTCTTATAGGTTGGTTTCTTTAGGTCAGATGTTATGATAGCATTTAAGGTGCAAACTTTTTATTATGAATCAACACCTGTGGAAGGAAGGTGAAGACATGAGAAAGAAGTTGAACTGTGACGTAGTCCCAATACAGCTTTAGGGGGTGGGGATGCATTTCAAATCATGGACTCATCCACCATGGATGGATTTGGATGGAAATGGCTGAGCCTTCATACTCCTGCCTAATTCATCATATATGGGGTGCCCAGAAAAGGCATGGGTTCCTATGAGGAGTTTCTTTCAGTCAGGCAAGATGCTGAAGTAGCTGAGAACCAGACAATGTCTGTTAGGAGATATGAGTAGTACATCTTTGTGTCTATCACATATTCTCTCTCTACATAATATTTTCTATATCCATGGCCCAAATTTCATCCATTGGCTAATGATTCCCAAATTTATACTTCTAGACCAGACCTCTGAGCTCCTGACCCATACACTCAATTTACTATTCAATATCTCTACTTGAATGTCTCAGATTCTCAAATTCAGTGTGTTTAAACCCTATAAGAAGTCTTGCCAAATGTATCACCTAAATATCCTGTGAATGCATTCACTTTTCTTATTTTCTACTGTGACTACTCTAGTACTACCATTTTCTCTAGCCTAAACTCCTGCAAAGTGATTTGATTTGGTTTCCCCATTTCCACTTGACCTCTTTCATCAGTTTATTACATTGTATCCAGAGCAATGTTTTCAAACACAATTTTTATTATGTTACCTCCTCACTATGCCTGACACTCATCCCTTCAGAGACCAAAATAATGAACATAGCTCTTAAGGGTTTCTGTGGTTTGACTTCTATCTATGTCTCCCATTTTACCTCATTCTACTTTTTCCCTCAATCCCTGCAGACCAGTGGCACTCATTATTTATGTATTTATTTATTTACTTATAGTTTGTCTAATGGGCTCACAAGAATCTCACAATACTGTTCTCTCTACTAGGAATTCTCCTCTCACATTCAGTTTGTGAGCTCCAATTCTCAGCTCAACCCTCATTTTTTCAGGTAAGCCTTTCTTGAGACTTCCTTATTGGGTCAGACCCTAATAGCATCTGTTCTATTTTTTCATAGCACACGTGTTATAATGTGAATTTACTCATCCACATGATTATTTGACTGATGTTTGACTTCCATTAGTAAGCTCCACGAGTACAGAAAACCACCACCATTCATTGTTCAATACCTGCAGCACTTGGTGCACTGCCTATTTTCCAAACATACTTGTTGAATTAATGAAAATACCCTAAGTTATGACATCTGATAAGATTGTTAGCCACCATCCAATATGAATTTATTCATACAAAATTTTTGTTTCAGGCTATCTAAGAGGCTCTTGGTTCAGCCTATCAGTTGCTTCAGAAGAGGGAATTGGCCTCTGTAGTCTAATCACATGCAACCAACCTTGGCCAATCCTGAATTAGGAGTTACATGTCATTGCTTTCTAAGAAGGTGCCTATAAGTTTAGCAGGTCTTGGAGAATGAGAGGCTCTTCACCAGTTCAGACTTCTAGCTTATTTACACTAGAGATTAGATCATATTAATCAGTCTTTGGTGGATTTAAGAAGAGTAAAACTTATCCATATTTCCCTTCCCTAACTGTTCTTTGTAGTGCCATTCTAAGCCCAAGCCTCAGTAAGCAAGCTCTAATGAATGTGCTATTAACTCTGATTGAGTAGAGTTACAGGAAATTTACCTTAGGAACATTCACTGCAGCTAACTGACATTGCACAAAATGTAAACATTTTGCTCATATGTGTGCATGAATATTAATGGTTTTCCTTTGATTGGAAAATTCTGAAACTGATTTGCCAACACACAGGAAATTCACCAATATCAGCCAGGTCTGAGACTGCAGCTGGGGGTAGGTGTTTAGTGCAGCACAATTAAGCCTTTTCAAAATGCAAACGCAAAAGAACACCTTATTCATCTGATCCTTCAGGGGAAATTTAAAAAGGCAAATGCAATTAAGCAAATTGACAGCTGCCAGAGAGGGAGTTGGCCAACATCTTTAATTTTCCAAAGAACACCATCATCAGTTTATATAGATATATATCCATCTGCCCCTGGAGAGATAATGAGTCCTCTAAATGTCTATAATGATTCATGGACAATCAGCAATATATCAACAATAATGTTGATACAAGATACATATAGCACCTGCTATCAAACAGGAAATTATACAACATATAATCACATGACGCTGAACCATGGCCAAGATCTAAAATTTTTGTTATTGGTGAATTTTTATTTATTTTATTTATTTCATCTTATTTTTGTCTTTTGAACAACTCCCTGGTGATAGTGGACAGAAGCTAAATATTACTTAGCATTTTGTCTCCAGGACAGTGGCTTAGAAAAAATCTAGTTGAACATATACAAACCACCAATGTTTAGAAAATAAATACATATAAGTAAAGCAACTTTTCTTATACAAAGTGAAATCCTGAACTCAGGCAGAATACTCTTAGTTTATTTTATAGTCTTTTTCTTTATTAGGAAGCTTAGGGATCAACTAAAAATGTGTATTTTTTTATATCACTAGTTTATAAATAAGCCCTGGCCGGTGAGGCTCAGTTGATTGGAATGTTGTCCCATAGACCGAAAGGTCATGGCTTATATTCCCAGTCAGGGCACATACCCTGGTTGTGGGTTTGGTCCCTGGTGGGGGCGTATAGGAGAAGGCAAATAATCAATGTTGCTTTCTCTCTCTTCCTCTTCTTGTCTCTCTAAAAGCAATGGAAAAAAATGTTCTTGGGTGAGCATAAAAATGTATTTATAAATAAGTTGATTTGTTCATTCAATATGTATTTGTGTAATTGAGTAGCAATGATGTACAAGCCAATGTATTAGGCATTAGTAATACAACTGTGAGCAAAACTAGACAGTCCCTATTTTTCTGGGCATTTATTATCAGCGAGTATGACAGACTCTAATGATGAAATCATACAAACAGCTGTAAAGCTACAACTGTGTCAAGAGATGTTAATGAGAGGTACTCAGCATAGTGCTATGAAGTTTGAAAGTTAACATAATGGCTGGATTGATGTGGTCAAGGAGGCCAGGGAAGGCTTTTCCTTCTCTGATAATGGGAAGTTTTAGCAGAGCTCTGAAGGATGAAAAGGAAAAACTTGCCAGTCAAAAATGTGAGAGCTCTGTATTGGGAAGTTGCCTGGTATAAAGGAAGGACTAAAGGAAAACCAGGCTGCAGGGGAGGGAGCATGAGAGGGGAGTGACATGAGGAGGGAGAAGCAGGAGCTGGACCATGGTGGGCTCACTGTGCTGTATTAGAGTGTCTGGTCTTATAAAAAATATTAAAGGGTTCTAAGTAGAAGGCACAAGATTTAATTTGTATTAACTCCTAAGATTAATGTCAATTAAATTTAGATTGCCAAAATTTGATCATATTACCAAAATATGTGTGCAGGATATCTGCACAATTTACCTTAAATATAAAAAGGTATTTAGAAAACTTCATATTATGTCCTTATATATAAAGGAAATTTTGATGCTCATCAATATTTTGGGAATGATTAATAAATTAATTAAATTGAATTAATTGAAAAAGTAAAGTGGATTTTTTGAAATGTTGAAATAATCTTGATCAATGAAGGACTTAGTGATGATTAGTAAGTACTTTGAATGTATATGAATAGAGAATGAAAAGAAAGTAACAAATGATGGGGATGCATAGAGGAGAAAGTAAAAAGTTTAAGATTAAGTGTGAGTATACAAAATATAAAAAGATAATGTTAGGACAGGCCATTAAAAGATAATGTTTAGACTGAATGCAAAGGAGACAAGTTAATTTGGACAAATGATATGCTTTTGAATCCCCCCCCGCCTCCCCCCGCCTTTCACCAGCCTTGAATTTCTTCCTTTTGAGGAAGGACTCTGTCCTGTATTGTTGTTAGTCCTGTGGTTTGAGTGGAACTCACCCCACCCCCAGCTCCAGGGGTAGCTAATCCAAGACTCCATTTCCTGTGCCACAGTGATTGACCTAGGAATAGGCCTGAGATCTGAGAAGACAGGAGTCATTCCTGTAATAATTCCTGAAGCTAATGGGAAAGATGTACTCTCTTCTTTGGAGGGATAGACACTGTAACAGTGAATTAAAATTCAAGTGTTCTCCTTTGTGACCAATAAGGGAGAATTTGCCTCCAAAATGAAGACAACAGAGAGGAATGCATCATGAAGAGATGGAGAAAAAGCCAGATTGCCAGTGATAGTGATTAACTCCATGGAAGTAGATATACTTTGAAATTTCTGGTTAGATAGACTTACAAATTTTCTGATAGGTTTAAACTAGTTTGAGTTGGGTTTCTGTCATATGAAACCACAAATCTTTCCTTTGTGCTAACCTTGCAAGAAACCTCATACCTGGATCAATCAAACCATTTGTACACTTGAGGTCTTAAAAGTGATTATAGAGTCACAGTAAAAACAGCTCAGAGATGCCAAGCACTACTGGGTATCACATGAGCCTGGTGGGTTGGTGCCATACAACAGTCATAGTTCTCAGCATGGTTGGACTTCAACACAGCTAATATTCTTTTGTAATTCTGGTTAGGGCCTATCCTATTCTCAGTAATTTTATTTAAAAAAATGTCATTGTATCCTCTATCCTACCAATTTCACTATCACTCTTGGTAGATAATGCTGCCTTTTACTGTACTTTTTTTCATGAGGGAATTGAAACCTCTGGTGGGAATGTCTCCCTGCCTACCAGTGGCTCAGCATCTGCACTCACCCTTTCTTCTCTTTTTCTCTTGCCTCACAGGATGAGATTGTGCTTTGATTTTCATTTTCTTCACCTCCTTGTGGACAATACTTTGTTAATCTTCTTCTGTGTTACCAGTTTCTCTTTATTGGTTCATCTCATGTAGTGTCTCCCATTAAACATAATCTTCTCAATTTCATATTCTCTACTCATGATCTTTAATTTTCCTTCACAACCATACTTCTCAAAATCGTTACCCATTTCCTCACCTCTCATTTGTGCTTTAACTCACTACTATATAGCTTCTGTCCTCAGTTCCATTCAATCTGCTAGATAAAGGTCATCAAATGATATCTATACTGCCAAATCTTCTCCCTCCTTATCTTTTGTGAGTTGTCTGCAGCACTTGACATTGCTGATGGCTCTTGCTTTGAAACGATTTTTTTCCTTATCTTATCTGCCACAAGACTTTTGTCCAGTGATCTTCCTTTTAGCTTTTAGGATGCTTTCTTCTATAGCTCATCACTAAAGGATCAGCCTGCTTCATGACATGCACTAATTATTAAACACTTATATTATGCCAGGCCCATTAGCTTATGTAATTATAAATGCTCTTTGAGGTAAACATTATTATGCATGCTTCACAATTGGAAAGTTGAGGTAAAGAGAAGTTATGCAACCTGCTTAAGATTGTGCAGCATGTAAGATATGGAGTCAGGACTTGAATCCAGTCTCCTTTGTATTACTTTAAGCAAGATTTTGAATAAAGTATAATATCCACCTTGAATTGATTTATGTGTACAGCGTAAGCTGGTGATCAAGTTTCCTTTTTTTGCATGTAGTCATAACACCATAAAAGTCCAGAGGAGAACATAGGCAGGAAAATCTCAGACATTTCACGCAGCAACATTTTTACTGATATGTCCCCTAGAGCAAGGGAAATAAAGGAAAGAATAAACAAATGGGATCTCCTCAAAATAAAAAGAAGATGTTGCATGGCTAAAGAAAACAGCGTTAAAATGAAAAGAGAACCAACCATATGGGGAAACATATTTGCCAATGATACTTTGGACAAGGGTTTGATCTCTAAAATATGTAAAGATCTCACACAATTCCACTCCAGAAAGACAAACAACACAATTAAAAAATGAGCAAAGGACTTGAACAGACACTTCTCCAAGGAGAACATACAGAGGATCCAGAAACACATGAAAAGATGCTCAGTATTGCTAGCTATCAGAGAGCTGCATATTAAAACCACAATGAGACACCACATCATACCAGTCAGGATAGCCATTGTAAGCAAAGCAACAAACAGCAAATGTTGGAGAGGATGTGGAGAAAAGGGAAATCTAGTGCACTATTGGTCGAAATGCAGACTGGTGCAGCCACTGTGGAAAATAGTATGGAATTTCCTCAGAAAACTAAAAATGGAACTGCCATTTGATCCAGCAATTCCACTGGTGGGATTATATCCTAAGAACACTGAAACACCAGTTCAAAAGAACCTAAGTACCCTGATGTTCATAGCAGCACAATTTATAATAGCCAAGTGTTGGAAGCAATCTAGGTGCCCATCAATAAATGAATGGATCAAAAAACTATGGTACATTTACACAATGGAATTCTATGCAGGAGAAAGGAAGGAGCTCCTACTCTTTGCAACAGCATGGATGGAACTGGAGAGCATTATGCTAAGTGAAATAATCCAGGTTGTGAAAGACAAACACCATATGATCTCACCTTTAAGTGGAAGCTAATCAACAAAACAAAGAAGCAAGCAAAAATATAACCAGAGACATTGAAATTAAGAACAAACTGACAGTAACCAGAGGGGAGGTGGGAGGGGATAATGGTGGGAAAAGGGAAGGGTTTTCAGGAACATGAATAAAGGACACAGACAAAACCAAAGCAGGATAGGATCAAGGGTGGGAAGTGGGGATGGTTGGGGAATGGGGAGTGCTGGGGGGAAAATGGAGACAAATGTACTTGAATGACAATAAAAAAATGTGAAAAAAAGTATTATATCCAAACAAAAAATAACTTGATGAACTTTCACAAAATGAACACATCTATACAAACAACAAACAGATCAAGAAACAGAATGTTCCCAGAACCCCAGAAGCCCCACATAGTCATCACAACAACCTGCAAAAGGTAACCAGTATCCAGAATTCTAACACCACAGATATTTTGTTTGTTTTTTCTACTTCATATCTGTGTATGGATCTGGGAATCATACAGGATATATGTAAGATTCATTCATTAAGTTTTGTGTAAGAAAAAACTCATTCATTGTTATTACATGATTACATTTTAGTACTTTATTATGTAGCTATACCATTATTTATTTATCCATTCTACTCTTGAATGGATTTTTGGGCTGTTTCCTGTATTGTTTTCCTGTAACAAATAGTGCTATTATGAATATTGTTGTATACATTTTTTTTCAGTGGACATTTTATACATTTCTATTGGCTATATTCCCAGGGGTAGAATTGCTGGGTTATGGGGCATGCTTATGTTGATTTTAGTAGCCACTGACAAATGATTTTCTGACTGAATGTGGTCTTAATAATTAAATATTTCAGATCCTATATGCCCAAAATTAGTCCATTATCTTCCCAGTAAAATAGGTAGATTTTCTTTGTCTGTTGACCATATATTCTATATGCACTCTTCAACTAGCATTTATTTTGTATGTGGGGAGGATACTTTTATTCTTTCCAAGCTGAAAATTTATTATTATGTTGATTTGTCTTTATCTTCTTTATTTACCCCAAAGTGGACTCTTGGTCTGAGCACAATTCTTTGCAAGAGTGCTTTGTTCTCTTTTCTCTTTATCCAAATGCCACAGGCACATTAGCAAGCAGTTGCTATGCTGTCACATGGCTCAAAATGTGGCTGCCTTTCATTTGTCCATGTTTAAACACTGTCCATGGACATGATACTCAAAGATATCTTTTTGTTTAAAATTTTTTCCATCTTTTTCTTAAAATTTTATCCTGAGGTAGGATGTGGGGTGAATTTTGCTTCAATTAATACCAAGCAAATGATTAGTGCCACAGCAAGCAATGATTGTTGCACAGTGCTCTAATTGTTTTCCTACTTGGCTTCACTGAATCAAACCTTAGAAATTTATGTGTAATGGAATACATACTGCTAATCTGTGAGTTTCTGTAAAGGAAGCCCATTGTGGGGACCAATTTTCCACTGTACATTTTTGAATAGTCTCTCTTCATTCTTTGAGGGATTCCTCTACCCCACAGATATGCATAAGTTAAAGCTTAGCATTACCCAGCTGAAATGCTATGTGAACATATGCAAGAACAATGCCCCTGATCATGTCTTCATGTGTTTGGGTGACTTAATTTACTCATTTGCATCACTCATATGCTCCAGCTGTCTCTTCCACCCATTTGATCATTTGTGGACCACACTTGCCAGGGCATCTATTCCCACAGTTGTGATCAAGCAGGAAAAACAATCTATATTTTGTTTTTCTTCCATGGACTCCCTGTAAATGATTAGATAGACAGATATGTAATCTTTTAATTAAGATACATTTGACATATAACATTGTGTGAGTTTAAGATGTTTAATGTGTTGATTTAATACATATATATACTATACTACATAATTATAGTGATCTCTAATACCTCTATCACATCACATAGTTATCATATGTTTTTTTGTGGTGGAAATAGTATCTAGTCTCTTAGTAAGTTTGATGACTATAACATCATATTATTGCCTAGATTTACTATAGTGTTCTTTAGACTTCCAGGACTTATTTAATACATGTATAATATTAAGCAGTTTCTAAATAAGTAATCTAGTTTTATTATAATTTTATAAGCCCTTAGGGAAAAATGATATTTTCTTGAGAATGAATGCTTTAATTTAACATAAAGGCATTGTCATGTAATGCAGTGGCAGCCAATAGGAATTATATTTACATGTAAATAATGTAGAAAAATATGTTTCTAGAAGTGAAGTTGCATTTTATCTTTAAGAAGAAATTATATGAACAGATTTAATATATGATGATGTAATTTTTTTAAATGCTAAAACACTGGTTTAAGGCAGCCATACAGGCAAAAAAAAGCAGAGGTTATGCTTTGACTATGAAAGTTTTAGTCTAGTTTGAATTACTTGTGTCTGGTGATAAGTCCCATGAAGTTTCTTCTTTTTCTTTCACATGTTGTGATGGGTGTCTGCTGTGACCTGTGTTCTGAGGAGTGAGCAAGTGGCAAAAGGAACTTCTTGCCACTGTATTGTCTACTTCTCTTATAACTCTAAATGTCTAAATGTTCTGTCATTTTTATTTTTTCTTCTTTCAATAAGTTATTTGAAAATCTAATATCTCCCTCTACTATTATAGAGTTTCTTTAGCTTCATTCAGAGGATAGTGTCTATGATATATATGATATATATATCATATATATTTTCTTGAGAGGGCAAATCTGTTGCAAATTGGTAGTTGGTATGGTTAAAACCTCACTTGGATATCCATGGAGTCAGGCCAGGGATTAGATACCCTGGTTCAGTCCTTTGATTATGTTATGATAACTTAAATTTATCAGATTCCTTATTGATAAAACAGCAACTATAATAATGTTTCACATTTATTGAGCCAGGCACTATTCTATGTGCTTTACATTGTATTAAACAATTTAAAATTCAGGAGTCCTTGTGCTAGTTACTATTATGATTCCTAATTTACAGATAAAGGAAGGATACTATTATCACTCCAATTCCACAAAAAAGAAAAAGAAAAGGGAAAAGAAAAAGAAGTTGAGATTTAGTTAAATTGAGATTAAGTTACTTACTCAAGGAACACAGTTAGTAAATGGCAGAGCTAGAAGTTGAACTGAACTATACCATACTATCTCTAACCTGCCTGGTGAGTTGGGAGAATTAAATAGATAATTCTCTTAAAAACACATCACCATGAACTTTACCTAAGAAGTGCTCAGTAAGTGGTGATTATTATTATTTTCACTGGGGCAGTAGGAAAGGAAGAAGGCATGGCAGTGAGAGTGGGGTTAGGGTGTTTGCCATGTGCACTGTGGATCTCTCAGCCCTGAAGCAGTGCTTTGCAGTGAATGGATGAATGCACGCATTGAACATAACTGATAGAAACCTTTTGTAAGGGAACAAAGTATACAAAGGGTACAAAGTATATCATGAATGTCTTGATTCAATTAATTGTCCTTATAGTCTGTTTCTATAGTGATAATAAAGTTCAGAAGGGGTTCTAGAAATAAGAAGAATGGAAAGAGGCTATAAGAAAAAGTCCTTAAAGATGCTAATGTTATAATAATTTTATCAGTTTTATTAGTTATAATTCTATTTACTAGCCCTCCAAAAAAATAAAAGAAGGAAAAAGAAGAAGACACCTACAATAAAATGTCAGTTTGTGCCCCACCCCTCTGCCGCGACCACAGGAGCCATTTCGTTGTCGCCTCCGTCCAGGTTGTGATGCCATTGCCATTTGTCTTGGAGAAAGTCAGGAGCCGTGGAAGGTCCTAAGAGGGCTGTACTCCCGGGTACCAGGCAGCGGAGGCCAGTCTGAAAAAGACCTGTATCATGGGTGATGTTAAAAATTTTCTGTATGCCTGGTGTGGCAAAAGGAAGATGACCCCAACCTACGAAATTAGAGCCGTGGGGAACAAACACAGGCAGAACTTCATGTGTGAGGTTCGTGTGGAAGGATACAACTACATTGGCACGGGCAATTCCGCCAATAAAAAGGATGTCCAGAGCAATGCTGCCAGAGACTTGGTTAACTATTCAGTTCGAATAAGTGAAGTGAAGAGCGAAGAAGTCCCAGCTGTTGGGGTGGCACCCTCAATGCCCCCACTTACCGATACACCTGACACTGCAGCGAGTACTATGGAGGTTTGCCAGCCACCATGGGAGGGCCTCTTCCTCCACACCTGACTCTCCAGACAGAAAATAATTCTGGAGTTGGGGCCTCTGGCTATGGTGCTCCTGGGCCGACCTGGGATCGCGGAGCCAACTTGAAGGATTATTATATTAAAGGAAGAACAGGAAGTACAAGCGACTCTTGAATCGGAAGAAGTGGATTTAAATTCAGGGCTTCATGGAAACTGGACCTTGGAAAATGCTAAGGCTCGGCTGAACCAATATTTCCAAAAAGAAAAGATCCAAGGAGAATATAAGTACACCCAAGTGGGCCCCGATCACAACAGGAGTTTTATTGCAGAAATGATCATTTATATCAAGCAGCTAGGTAGAAGGATTTTTGCATGGGAACATGGATCAAATAAGAAATTGTCAGCACAGTCCTGTGCCCTGTCACTTGTCAGACAGCTCTACCATCTTGGAGTGATTGAAGCTTCCACCAGACTTAGCAAGAAGAAGGGAGAGATGGCGGAGTCCCACAAAGTTAACATCTCACAAGATTTAGAGCATCAGCTGCAAAACATCATTCAAGAGCTCAATCTTGAGATCGTACCTGTACCTGATGATCCTTCTGTGCCTGTCTTACTCAGCGTCAGCAAATTAGCCCACTTCAAGCCATCTCAGAGGCAGAACTAAATGGGCATGGTTCTTTGGTCACCTCTGCAGTCCAACTGGAACCCTTGGACTAGCAGCAACATTGACAAGGGGCCCCTGGCTTACGCTACTCCAGAACAAATAAGCATGGACCTCAAAAATGAATTGATGTACCAGTTGGACCAGGATCATGATTTGCAGGCTATCGTGCAGGAGAGAGAGTTACTGCCTGTGAAGAAATTTGAAAGTGAAATCCTGGAAGCAATTAGTCAGAATTCAGTTGTCATTATTCAGAGGAGCTACTGGATGTGGTAAAACCATACAGGTTCCCCAGTTTATTCTCAATGATTATATCCAGAATGACTGAGCAGCCAAGTGTAGTATTGTAGTAACCCAGCCCAGGAGAATCAGTGCCATTTCTGTGGCAGAGTGAGTTAGAGGGAGAGGAGAGAGAGGAGCCTGGAAAAAGCTGTGGCTACAGCATACGGTTTGAGTCCATACTTTCCCACCCTCATGCCAGTATAATGTTTTGTACTGTAAGTGTGTTCTGGAGAAAACTAGAGGCTGGCATTCGCGGGATCAGTCACGTGATTGTAGACGAGATACATGAAAGAGATATCAATACAGACTTTCTTCTGGTAGTGCGGCGTGACGTGGTCCAGGCTTATCCTGAAGTCCGAATTGTTCTCATGTCTGCTACTATCCATACCACCATATTCTGTGATTACTGCCCCATGATTGAAGTTTATGGGAGGACTTTCCCAGTTTAACAGTATTTTTTGGAAGACTGCATTCAGATGACCCACTTTGTTCCTCTACCAAAGGACAAGAAGAAGGATAAGCACGACGATTGTGGTGAGGAGGATGATGCAAACTGCAACCTGATCTGTGGTGATGAATACGGTCTGGAAATGTGAATGAGCATGGCTCAGCTGAATGAGAAGGAAACTTCTTTTGAGCTCATCGAGGCCCTGCTAAAGTACATTGAGACTCTCAATGTTCCCAGGGCCGTGCTGGTCTTTCTGCCGGGCTGGAATTTGATTTATACTATGCAGAAGTACTTGGAAGTGAATCCACATTTTGGAAACCAGAGGCATCAGATTCTACCTCTGCATTCTCAGATCCCTCGGGAGGAACAGCTCCAAGTGTTCGATCCAGTACCTGTTGGGGTGACCAATGTGATTTTGTCCACGAATATTGCTGAGACAAGCATCGCCATAAATGATGTTGTCTATGTCATTGACTCTGCAAGCAGAAGGTGAAGCTGTTTACTGCTCACAACAATATGACCGACTACACCACCGTGTGGGCATCCAAGACAAACTTGGAGCAGCAGAAAGGTGGGCTGGCCATGTGTGGCCGGGGTTCTGCTTTCACCTTTGTAGCCAAGCTCGTTTCGAGAGACTTGAAATCCACATGACTTCAGAGATGTTCCGAACACCGTTACGTGAAATTGTTTTAAGCATAAAACCTCTGTGTCTGGGAGGAATTGGCCAGTTCTTGGCCAAGGCAATTGAACCTCCACCTTTGGATGCTGTGATCGAAGCAGAGCACACTCTTAGAGAGCTTGATGCGTTGGATGCCAATGATGAATTGATTCCTCTGGGAAGAATCCTGGCTAAACTCCCCATTGAGCCTCGTTTTGGAAAAATGATGATAATGGGGTGTATTTTCTATGTGGGAGATGCTGTCTGCACCATCTCCACTGCCACCTGCTTTCCAGAGCCTTTCATTAACGAAGGAAAGCGACTGGGATACATCCATTGAAATTTTGCTGGAAGCAGATTTTCTGATCACGTGGCCCTTTTATCAGTATTCCATATTTGGGATGATGCTAGAATGGGTGGTGAAGAAGCAGGGATACATTTTTTGTTATCACAAAAGACTCAATATAGCTTCACTGAGAATGACCTGGGAAGCCAAAGTTCAGCCCAAAGAGATTCTAATCAATTTTGGATTTCCGGAAGAGTGTTTGCTGACACAGGTGTTCAATAACACCAGACCAGACAACAATCTGGATGTGGTCATCTCTCTGCTGACCTTTGGCATGTACCCTAACCTGTGCTACAACAAGAAGTGGAAGATCCTCATCACTGAAGGGCGCAATGCCCTTATTCACAAGTCGTCCATTAACTGTCCTTTCAGCAGCCAAGACATGAAGTACCCGTCTCCCTTCTTTGTTTTTGGTGAAAAGATTTGAACCCGGGCCATCTCTGCTAAAGGCATGACCTTAGTCACCCCCTTGCAGCTGCTTCTCTTTGCCTCCAAGAAAATCCAATCCGATGGGCAGATTATGCTTGTGGATGACTGGATCAAGTTGCAAATATCTCATGAAGTTACTGACTGTATCATTGCTCTCCCCTCAGCCGTGGAGGCTCTGGTTGTTGAGGTCACCAAAGAGCCCAGTATCATCAGCCAGCTGGACCCTGTGAATGAATGGATGTTGAACATGATCCGCCAGATCTCTAGGCCCTCGGCTGCTGGGATCAACCTTATGATCGGAAGTACACGGTATGGAGATGGTCCCCGTCCTCCCAAGATGGCCTGATAGGACAATGGA
The DNA here is from genome assembly GCA_004027475.1 of Anoura caudifer. NCBI lineage: Eukaryota > Metazoa > Chordata > Mammalia > Chiroptera > Phyllostomidae > Anoura > Anoura caudifer. The sequence continues at coordinate 44,349 of PVKU01006825.1, forward strand.
AGTGGATATAGAAGGGGAGGCTCTAGTTATGGTGGCGGAGGCTACGGCACTGGTGGCTATGGTGGCGGTGGTGGAGGCTGTGGTGGCAGAGGCTACTCGGGCAGCGGCTATGGTGGCGGCTCCAACTCCCTTCGGGGAGGCTATAGAGGAGGTTCCTGAGGTGACTATAGAGGGGGTGCAGGAGGAGACTACAGAGGATCCGGGGGGTTCCAGCAAGGAGGGGGCAGGGGGGCTATGGGAGTGGCTACTTTGGGCAAGGAAGAGGAGGGGGTGGCTATTAAGCTTGGTTACTTTGGTGCCCATGCGTAGACAGTAGACAACAAATGCATGCGGCCTGTTTTCCCAAGTTGTTTATTTGCTGTTAACTAAACCCATTTTCCCCCAATTCTGTGGTTCATTGTAGCTTCAGGAAACCAAGCATATAGATACATTAGTGATTTTGTTTATACTATGTAAAATACAATGATCTATTACTAAAGTAAAATGTCAGTTTGTTGCAAATTTGTCGTGACCAAAAGAAAAAAGCACTTTGTGATTTACTGGAATTGAACAATAATGATTATTCAATCTTTAGGAAATTTTGTGAATTCATGGCTCTTTCAAATTACTTTTTTGAATAAATATCAAAAATATATTAATGCAAATTTTTACCTCATCATCTCTTTATGAGGAAAAGAAACATCTTCACTCCATTGAAGTGTATATTTACACAAATATTTTGAAGAACAATGGTGGTGTTTTATTATCATTGGCTGACAATACTCAAATACCTTATTTAATTAAATAATGAATATTATTTTCAATATGTCAGGATAACAATTCAGCTTTTATAGATATATGTAATTTAGGACAAAACAAAGCATTGACCCATTGAAAAAGAGATTGTTTATTTGTTCTTTTCTTCTGTCATATGCTTTAATCATCTGTCATTCTTACTGAACATATAAAGGTAAATAGTCAGCATTAAAATAACCATAGTCTCCATATAAAGCCCTGAGGCAGTTAAACCTTTCTGAGGCAGTTAAACCTTCCATTTCTAAACATTAGATACACTGTGGTAAGTTTGGCTAATATTATTTTTGGCTGAGAGAACAGGCCATTAAGTTTTTGCAAAACTGTACCTTTTTGAATAGCAAGCATTCAAACTTTTATATGTATTTAAAGAGTATAAACAAAGTTTAATTCAAGACAAGAATAAATTTAAAAAATACATAACTCTATGTCATTACCCCTTACTTTTAAATGATGGGAGAGAACACTGTCAAAAGTTAAATATGCCTACAAATTATAATTGCTAGAGACAAATTTTACTTGACAAATTCCTGCTTTCATTATACCTGTAAAAAAAAAAAAAGGAAAGCAGCCATTTTCCCCATTTGCTTCTTTATTGGTTTCCACCATGGCTATTAAAATACAAACTTATAGAAAAAAGTTCCAATCCTGGAAGATGGTGGCGCAGTAAGAGGAGGCAGATTCCACTTCCCCCTACACACAGGAGAAAAACCTAGCTGATTCACAGAGGAACAGAGCAAACAGCCAACAGTACCACAGCATATATGAAAATAGGAGATCAAAAACTGCAGTGGACATTGGAAAACCAGACGGTAAGGAGAATTCTTCAGGACAATAAGAGCCCAGGGATCAGGGTGGAGACCAGGGTGGCTGAAGCCCCCGGCCCAGCACTTGCCGGGTCTGCCACAGGGCTCTAGGGAGGGAGCTGGGTCAACCGCTTGCTCCCCAGCCAAACAAGGAGAGACCTGGTTGCTTGAAGTCGCAGAGAGAGAAGTTAAGGTCTGAGTGGCAAACACGCTGGGGCTGTGAGCACCTACACATAGCCCTGGGTGGAGTGCATACCAGAGCCTATGAGACCAGAGGCTCCTGGGACCCGAGGAGGGGGCTTTGTGAAAGACCCATAGCCCACACTGGGAACACAGGGAGAGTGAGTGATCCGTGGGATAACCAGAACCCACGCATGTGAACCCAGAGAGTATCCACAATCCATGGGAAACCTGGAGCTCACCCCTGTGAACCCAGGGTGAGCATGCAAAACATGGGAAACCCACAGAGCCCACACTCATAAAATCCGGCAGCGTGCACACTCTGTAGGAAACCTGGAACCTGCGCCTGTAAACCAGAGATGGCACGCATGCCCCGCCCTGTAGGAGACCCGGAGCTCATACCCATAAATTCGGGAAAGCACATGCTCCGCAGCAGGCCCAGAGCCCATGCCCTGAGGCCCTGCGTAGAGAGGCACTGGCTGCCGGCCAGCTCTGGGGAGGGGGTGTGGCTAGCCTTGGGGAGAGTAGCCCAAAACTGACTGAGTGCCGAATAGGGAGAAAAGTGATACCGTTGTTGCCCCTTGGCCTGTTGCAGTCAGCAAGACCAGAAAAACCAGTTTGGCAAGTTTGAAACCAGCAAGAATTTTTTTTAAATTATATTTTATTATTATGTTTTATTCTTTTTATTCTTTTTTATCCCTCAATTCCTTTTGCTTCCCTTTACTTCCTTCTTGTTTCATTCCTTCTTCCTTTGTTCCCAATTTTATCTCTTCTTCCTTACTCTTTTTTTCATTTCTTTCTTTCTTTTTTCTTTTTAAATACCCATGAGTGAGACAAAAAAACAATAACCTGGAATTGTGAAAAAACCAGAAGTTGGTCCCAAAGAGGAGGCATTCCAACAGCTGAGACAGTGGAAGCTGTGAACACCAGGATACCCGAAGGAGACTGTACCACTGAATCTCACAGGTATTCTACCACAGAAATTCACACCATAAACCCAGGGAGCCAGAACAGATCAATTTAAGAAGCTGAGGCTAACAAGAAGAGTCTCACAAACAATGGGAAGACAAAAAACAAACAAACAACAACAACAACAACAAAAAAAAACAAACAAAAAAACAATCCCCAAATGAAAGGAAAAGAGAATCCCCAGAAAGAATGCTAAATGAAACGGAGGCAACTCAACTATCAGATACTGAGTTCAAAGCAATGGTTGTCAGGAAGCTCTATGAGCTCTCAAGGAGCTACCAGAAACTACAGGGAACCTATGATGAACTCACTGCAAACTATATCAACATGAAAAAGGAATGGGGAACTATCAACAAGGGCCAAGAGGAAATGAAGAATACAATTTCTGAACTGAAGAACACAATGGAAGGAATGAAAAGCAGAATTGATGAAGCAGAAGATCAGATCAGCCAGTTGGAGGACCAAGTAGAAAAAAAAACATCCAGAAAGAGCAAGAAAAGGAAAAGAGGCTCAGAAAGAATGAAGAGGGATTAAGAGAAATGCCAGACAATATGAAACATAATAATATCCATATAATAGGGATACCAGAGGGAGAAGAAGAAGAGCAAGGGATAGAAAACCTATTTGAAAAAGTAATGATGGAAAACTTCCCTAATTTGATGAGAGAAAAAGTCACACGAATCCAGGAATCACAGAGAGTCCCAATCAAGAGGAACCCAAAGAGACCCACTTCAAGACACATCATAATTAAAATGGCAAAATTCCAAGACCAAGAGAGAATCTTAAAGGCAGCAAGGGAGAAAAAGGAAGTAACATACAAGGGAGCCCCAATAAGGTTAGCAGCTGACTTCTCAATGGAAACGCTCCAAGCTAGAAGAGAATGGCAAGAAATATTCCAAGTAATGAGAACCAAAGGCCTGCAACCAAGACTACTTTACCCAGCAAGGCTTTCAATCAAGATAGAAGGCCAAATAAAGAGCTTCCCAGACAAAAGAAGTCTAAAAGAATACACCTCTACAAAGCCAGCTCTGCAAGAGATACTAAAGGTCCTGCTTTAAGGAAAGGGAGGAAAGGAGAAAGAGAGGGAGAGGAACACAGCTACAAAAATGGCAATGAATAAGTACCTATCAACAATAACGTTAAACATAAATGGGTAGAATACTCCAATCAAAAGACATAGAATAGCTGAATAGATAAGAAAGCATAACCCACACATTTGCTGCCTACAAGAGACCCACCTCAGGACAAAATATCTACACAAACTCAAAGTGAAGGGCTGGAAACAAATTTTCCAAGCAAAAGGACAGGAAAAAAAGCCAGGGTAGCAATACTCATATCAGACAAAATAGACTTCAAAAGAAGGGCTTTTATCTTCATAAAGAGATACCCAGAAGGTCACTTCATAATACTCAAGGGAAGAATCCACCAAGAAGACATAAACATTGTAAATATATATGCACCAAACATAGGAGCACCCAAATACATCAAGAAAATCTTAGAGGACTTCAAGAAAGATATTGACAGCAACACAATTATAGTAGGGGATTTTAACACCCCACTGTCAAAAATGGACAGATCTTCTAAACAAAATATCAATAAAGATATTGTGGCATTGAATAATACTCTAGATGAAATAAACTTAACTGGTACATATAGAGCCCTTCATCCCAAAGAAACTAAATACACATTCTTTTCAAATGCACATGGAACATTTTCAATGATAGACCACATGATAGGACACAAAACAAGCCTCAACAAATTGAAGAAAATTGAAACCATACCATGCATTTTCTTCAACCACAAGGGACTGAAACTAGAAACCAACCCCAAGGGGAAAAACCTAAAACACTCAAAATCATGGAGCTTGAATAGGATGCTATTAAACAATGAATGGGTCAAGAATGAAATTAGGGAAGAAATCAAAAAGTTTCTGGAAACAAATGAAAATAAACTCACAACAACCCAAAACTTATGGGACACAACGAAGGCAGTCCTGAGAGGGAAGTTCATTGCAATACAGACCTACCTAAAAATGACAGAAATATTTCAAACAAACAACCTAACCTTACACCTACAAGAACTCGAGGAACAACAACGACAACCCAGAGCGAGTAGAAGGAAGGAAATAACTAAGATCAGAGCAGAATTAAATGACATAGAAACTAAAAGCACAATTCTAAGGATCAATGAATCCAGGAGCTGGTTCTTTGAAAAGATAAACAAAATCAACAAGCCTTTAAGCAGGCTTATCAAGAAAAAAAGAGAGAGGACTCAAATAAACATAATCAGAAATGAAAGAGGAGGGATTACAACTGATACCGCAGAAATACAAAGGATTGTAAGAAATTACTATGAAGAACTGTATGCCAAGAAATTTGAAAACCTAGGTGAAATGGACAAGTTTCTAGAAAAATATAATCTCTCAAAACTCAATGAAGAAGAAGCAGAAAGTCTGAACAGACCAATAACAGCAGATGAAATTGAATCAGTTATCAAAAAACTCCCAACACACAAAAGCCCTGGACCAGATAGTTTCACAGGAGAATTCTACAAAACATTTAAGGAAGAGCTAACCCCTATCCTTCAGACTATTTGAAAAAGTCCAAAATGATGGAAGACTCCAAAACTCTTTTTATGAAGCCAGCATCATCCTAATCCCAAAACCAGATAAAGACACAACAAAGAAAATTTCAGGCTGATCTTGCTGATGAACATAGAAGCTAAAATCCTCAATAAAATATTGGCAAACCACATCCAACAATACACTAAAAAAGATCATACACCATGACCAAGTGGGATTCATCCCAGTGATGCAAGATTGGTTCAATATATGCAAATCAGTAAATGTAATACGTCACATAAACAAAAGCAAAGACAAAAATCACATGATCATATCAATAGATGTGGAAAAAGTATTTAATAAGGTACAACACCCCATTTATGACAAAAACACTCAGCAAAGTGGGAATTGAGGGAGCATTCCTCAACATAATAAAGGTAATATATGAGAGACCTACAGCCAACATCATACTCAATGGGCAAAAACTAAAATCTTTTCCACTAAGATCAGGAAAAAGACAAGGATGTCCACTTTCACCACTTCTATTCAATATAGAATTGGAAGTATTAGCCACAGCAATTAGACAAGAAAAGGAAAGAAAAGGCATCCAAATCAGAAAGGAAGAAACAAAACTATCATTGTTTGCAGATGACATGATAGTGTACATAGAAAATCCTATAGACTCAGCCAAAAGGCTGCTCCACCTAATAAATGAATTTGGCCAAACAGCCAGATACAAAGTCAATATCCAGAAATCAAAGGCATTTTTGTATACCAACAATGACACAGCAAAAGCAGAAATCAAGAAAAAGATCCCATTTGATAGAGCAAAAAGAAAAATAAAATACCTAGGAATAAACCTAACCAAGGAGGTAAAAGACCTGTATGCAGAAAACTCCACAAAACTGAAGAAAGAAATCAAGGAAGACACAAACAAATGGAAGCATATACTGTGTTCATGGATCGGAAGAATTAACAGCATCAAAATGTCCATACTACCCAAAGCAATTTACAGATTCAGTGCATTACCTATTAAAGTACCAATGGCATATTTCACAGACATAGAACAAACACTTCAAATATTTATATGGAGCCACAAACAAACCCAAATACCTGCAGCAATTTTGAGAAAGAAGAGCAAAGTAGGAGGGATCACAATACCTGATACCAAACTGTATTACAAGGCCACTGTAATCAAAACAGCCTGGTACTGGCATAAAAACAGGCACATGGACCAGTGGAATAGAACAGAGAGCCCAGAAATAAACCCAAATCTCTACAGTCAATTAATATTTGACAAAGGGGGCAGCAACATAAAATGGAGTAAAAAAAGCCTCTTCAACAAGTGGTGTTGGGAGAACTGGACAGCTATGTTCAAAAATATGAAACTCGAGCACCAACTTACACTATACACAAAAATAAATCAAAGTGGATAAAAGATTTAAATGTAAGTCATGACACCATTAAAGTCCTAGAGGAGAACATAGGCAGGAAAATCTCAGATATTTCATGCAGCAAGATTTTTACTGATATGTCCCCTAAAGCAAGGGACATAAAGGAAAGAATAAACAAATGGGATCTCATCAAAATAAAAATCTGCACGGCTAAAGAAAACAGTATTAAAATAAAAAGAGAACCAACTGTATGGGAAAACCTATTTGCCAGTGATACCTCAGACAAGGGTTTAATCTCCAAAATATATGAAGAACTTACACGACTCCACTCTAAGAAGACAAGCAACCCAATTAAAAAATGGGCCAAGGACTTAAACAGACATTTCTCCAAGGAGGACATGCAGAGGATCCAGAGACACATGAAAAGATGGTCGATATCCCTAGCTATCAGAGAGATGCAAATTAAAACCACAATGAGTTACCACTTCACACAAGTCAGAATGGCCATCATAAACAACTCAACAAACAACAGGTGTTGGAGAGGTTGTGGAGAAAAGGGGACCCTAGTGCACTGTTGGTGGGATTGCAGACTGGTACAACCACTATGGAAAACAGTATGGAATTTTCTAAGAAAACTAAACATGGATCTACCTTTTGACCCAGCAATTCCACTGCTAGGATTATATCCTAAGAACCCTGAAACACCAGTCCAAAAGAACCTATGCACCCCTATGTTCATAGTAGCACAATTTACAATAGCCACGTGTTGGAAGCAACCTAGATGCCCATCAGTAAATGAATGGATCAAAAAACTATGGTACATTTACACAATGGAATTCTATGCAGCAGAAAGAAAGAAGGAGCTCCTACCCTTTGCAACAGCATGGATGGAACTGGAGAGCATTATGCTAAGCAAAATAAGCCAGGTGGTGACAGACAAATACCATATGATCTCACCTTTTACAGGAACCTAAACAACAAAACAAACAAGCAAAATATAACTAATGACACTGAAATTGAGAACAGGCTGACAGTCACCAGAGAGGAGAGGGGAGGGAATTTCAGGGAAATGGGGAAGGGTTTAGAGCAACAAGTATAAAGTAAAGGACACATGGACAAAAACTAGGGCAGGTGGTAATGGAAGGGAGGTGGGGAGGGTTGGGGCGGTGGGCTGGGATGGGAGTAAAAGACAGAAAACTGTACAAGAACAATGATTAAAATAAAAAAATTAACTGAGGGAAAAAAGAAAAAAAATACAAACTTATATGCATATGGAAAAGTGCATATTTAACACTCCAAATGATATATGTGCTATGAATGCATCACCTGTGTATTTTAATAATAGATTCAACTGGAACATCGAAAAGAAAATATTAGAGTTGATAAAACTTAAGTTGTTATTTGCCTTGAGAAAATTTAGTTACTAGTACTTTTAAATATTATCAAACATAAATAATTTTTTTTTAATTTAACAGTTTCCAGTAAATTAGTTGTAAATATTCATGTTTATTGCCAGGCACTGTTCTAAGCATCTGACATATTTAAATTCGTTTAATTCTCATCCCAACCCTATGGGTAGTTATTTACTATTCTCTGCAAGATGAGAATATTGACGCACAGAGAAATTAAGTAGCTTATTCAAGGTCACACAACTAGTAAACAATTAATTACTTAATATAACATTTTAGGGATCTCTTTTGTGCCAGGCACTATCTTAAGCTCTAAGGATATAGAACTGAATGAAATGGAAAGGAACAAAAAAAATGAGTGCAATTTTAGATAGGGTGGCCTAGAAACTTTTCAATGGGAGAGTGACTTAGAAGAATTAATGAAGAAAAAGAAGTCATTTTCTGTCATGTGTAATTAAGGAACATTTCTAGGTATAGAGCCCTTTAGCAGAAAACTATTTGGAAATAAATCAGCTTGAGTTGGTGGTTAAATATAAAATATTAACATCAACTGTGGAGTTATTGGATATTTTCTGTTCGCTCCTTCAGTGCCACTGTCTACTGTTCTCCATTCTCCTCTGCATTCTAGGAGCTGAGGGTGTGCACTGCTTCATTTCCTTGTCCTGCCAGTTCTGGTTTCATTTGGCTGATGGGGGCCTCTGCAAGAGCTGAAGGGCAGGAGGAGAGAGAGAGAGAGATCAGGTACACATTTCCTTGCAGCCTCCCAGAGGGTTGTCCATGGGCTGGGTGCTTCCCTCTGCCAAAGGTTGTGACTTGTGTCAGGTGTCACCCTCCAAAAGACTATTCTTTTGGATCTGGTAACTGCTCCCTCCTCATGCCTTCAAGATTAGTTAGGATGGTGAACAAGGCTTCTTGCTACTAGCAGAGGTACTACACTGTCCCAGTGCTTCTGTAGCCTCCCTCTATTCCTTTGGAAAAAGTCATTTTATTAAACTCTGTACAAATAGCCTAATTTGATTTGCTCTCCTTTTTCTAATATGATGTTGACTGACAGTTGCCATATTAGCTGCACCTATGGCATTCCAAATCTTTTTTGGAATAAGGCTGAACTTACTTCTTACCATGAATCCCTTCATAACAATGAACAAGTGTATAATTGTATTTATTAGATATCTGATACACTCAATGCTTGCATTTGTCCTCTCTTTAATCCCCTCTTTTAATTTAAGTGCTTAAAATTGGTTCTGAAATCCTTTTGACTTTAACCCTCTTTGTCTTCAGAATGTTTGGGGCTCAAGATTTCAGCGCACTATGAATGGGCATTGTTGAAGCAAAGGAGTGTTCAAGTTAAAGATCATTAAAAAATAAGCAGTATTTTTACTTTCAGGGAACACTTTTAGGAAAGGCTAAGAAGTTGGAGATAAATTATTCCTGAAAAGTAAGACTAATGGAATTCTTACAGGAATAATTAAATTTGTTGTTGTACCTTAAATACCATTAAAAGGTAGAATGGAGCCCTGATTGGTGTGGCTCAGTTGGTTGGGTGTTATCCTGGAAAGCAAAAGCTTGCAGTTTGATTCCCGGTCAGGGCACATGCCTGGGTTGCAGGTTCATTTTCTGACCCAGGCAACCTGTTGATGTTTCTTTCTCATGTTGATGTTTCTCTCCTTTTCTTTCTCTCTCTCTCTCCCCTCTCTCTAAAAATAGATAAAATCTTCAAAAAAGGTAAAATTGAGAGAACGTTTTCAATGTTTGAATAACTTCAGGGAAATTATATGTTATAAATGATATGTAAATTGCAGAGGCAATAAAACTCAGTGGCTAATCAATCGTATGAACCCTGTAGGCAGAATACCTGAGTTGGAATTCCCGCTCTGCCACTTACTTATTGTAAGACCTTGAGCAGATTTCTTATTCCTACACAACCTTAGTTTCTTAATCTAAGCACTGGAGGTAGCTTCCCTCAAAGAATTGTGATAAACAAATTAATACATGATAGGCAATTAAAATAGTGGTTGCCATATTTCAGCATTTTATAGAAAAGCATGAGTAGGAAAAGTAAGTTTTCAAAGACATTTTGAAGGCCAATACCAATGAAATTATGAAAACATGTATGCAGCTACAGATAGTAGTTAGAAATGTTTATAATAGTGTTTAAAAATATATTCTAAGACTGCCCAATATTGACAATATATTTTATTATATTATTTACATATCAATCAACATTAAGATAGGTTTAAACTCCCAATGCCTATGGATCTTAAATGACAACAAAACTAACACATGTGCAAAACTACAAACACAATCAAATATAAATAGCAACATTAATTTAAGGTGATGGGTGAGGTTTTGCTGAAAGGAAATTGTCACTTGTTAAGTGAATACTGACTATTAAAGGTAAGATCTTTGGAGCTTGGTATGCCTATAACACAACGCATTTTGTGATGACTGTTTTGCTACCATGTTTTACTAGTTGGACTATAAAGAAATCTTTGCACAGCCAGCCGTGATGTCATTAGTTCTGCACTTGGCACAGATTGATCATTTAAGTATTAAGTGAATCTGTTCTTCTCTCATTAACTAGTGACAATTAAAGCAGTTTTCTTGGTTGACAGTGTAGTCATAAACACAAACATAAACACAAGCACTGAAATTGAATGGCGGTATTCAGTTATAAGATCATTTGAATGCTCCCCAAACTCTTTTTAATGGTGCTGTTTCAACATCAAACTAAACACATGACACTAAAGAAAAAAATCCACAGAGAACTCTCAAACCCTTGAAAACACTCCCAAGAATCAGTTTGAGAAACAATGATTTATAGAATTTTCCCCTCACAGGCTATAGGTGTCCTTTAAATTCATTTTATTCAAATTTATGAAAACTTATCTCACAATTATTAACGTATGTTGGAGCAGGAAAAGTGCATATTTTAAAGAAAAAAATGTACAAAGACAGATATGCCTGGGGACCTTACAGTTAATGTGATTTTCTAAATTACCACAAATGTATTAATATAATATATTACAGTGGCTTAAAAAGAAGATGCTAGATATATTAGGATAACACAGGTACATTAATTCTTAAGAATTTAAAAAAACTTATTAAAGTTCTGATTTGCTTGATACTGATCCCTATTACTGAATTTCTAAAGTAAACCAAGAGTAAACCCAAATTTACTAAGAAAAATGAATCTTTGGTACTATCTCCAAAACATTTAGCAAGATACTAGAGTGTTGATTTTCTGTCGATCTCATTGTAGATTTTATTTTTCTAAGGAAAAACACAAAAATAAAAATTGAATCAGAAAATTAGACTTTTAACTGATATTTTTAGTTTATTACAAGATGAATACTACCACTAAAATAAATATTCCTGACCTGGCTGTTGTGGCTCAGTGGACTGAGCCCTGGCTTGTGAGCCAAAGGGTCACTGGTTTGATTCCCAGTCAGGGCACATGCCCGGGTTACGGGCCAGGTCACCAGTGACGGGGGGCATGTGAGAGGCAACCATACAATGATGTTTCTCTCCCTCTCTTTCTCCCTCCCTTCTACTCTCTAAAATAAATAAATAAATAAAATCTTAAAAAAAAGAAAATATTCCTGATAAGGTCCAATAAAACATCAACATATGACAAAACAAAGTAGCAGCAATTTCAATATCAATTACATCAATAATACTAACTAGCAGCAGCTAACATTTACTGAGTTGCCAGCTGACAAGGATCCATGCAAAGTGCTATCTTTGGATCTTATTTAATCTGCTCAACAACCATGTGATTAGTTACCATTATTATTCCTGTTTTGCTGATAAAGAAATAAGGGAGTTTGAAGTCACATGGTCAGTGAATGGCAGGGATGGACTTTGAATCCAGGCAATCTGACTACTGAGGCTGATCTTGTAATTCTAAACTGAGAAATTTTTTAAAATAGTTCACTGGTTGGATCAATACGGATAAGCAAGAAATAAAATTCTGTCTCACTAATGATTCCATCTCAATTTGCATTTTTTAAAAATGTTCTGTAGCTTAAATAAGGCCTCTATCTGTTGGTTTTTAGATTGAAGCACTGAAACATCATTGCCAATGAAGTACATAAAATGGCATCATTCCCCCTAGTTAAATGCATATACTTGAGAATATTAATTATTTCAATTTCTACCTTTAGGTTTATTAATGTTGGCTTTATGTATTTTGGTGCTCCTCTGTTTGGTGCATATATCTTTATGTGGTATTTCTTCTTGCTGGATTGAACTTTTTGTCATTACATAGTATACTTCCTTGTTTTTTAATATGGTTCTGTATTAATGCTTATTTTGTCTGATATGAATATAGCTAATCCAGGTTTGTTTTTTCCTTTCCATTTACATGGAATACTTTTTCCATCTCTCCACTTTCAGTCTATATATGTACTTACTTCTGACTTGAGTCTCTGGTAGGCACACTATGGATGCGTCGTGATTATTTTTCATCCATTTGGCTACTTTGTGTCCTTTGGTTGGTAAATTTAGTCCACTTACATTTGAAGTAATTATTGATAAGTTTGCTCTTTTATAAAATTGAATTTAATTAAAATTTTTAATGAACTTAACACAGAATGTTTTATTGTACTTTTTCCCATTATTATTTATCCCTGATACCTGCCCCACCCTGCATCCATGGAATCACCACACTGTTGCCCATGTCCATGAGCCCTTTTTCCTTTTTGCTCAATCCCTCCACCCCCTAACCTGCCCTCCACCTGGTAACTGTCATCCTGCTCTCTATGAGTCTGTCTTTATTTTACTTGTTAGTTACGCTTGTTCATTAGATTCCACATATGAGTGAAATTGTATGGTATTTGTCTTTCTCTGCCTGGCTTATTTCACTTAGCATGATGTTCTCCAGGTCCATCGATACTGTTGCAAAGGGTAAAATTTTCTTCTTTTTTACTTACTGATAGATACTTGGATTGCAAATCTTGGCTATTTTAAATAATGCTGTAATAAAAATAGGGGCGCATATATTCTAGATATACTATTTAGATGGAAAAAATCAGTTGCAAAGCAGCAGATATAAGGCAATTCTACTTTTTTAAAAAGAAGTGTATGTACATATACATATATACATGCAACAAATACAGTGTGTTCATGTAAGTGTGTATGTGAATATATTTTATCTTATTACTATATACAGAAGAAAATCTGTAAGAATATTTTACAAACTAAATAGAATTACTGGAAATTTTTGCTCTTTAATATGTTTCTGTATTGTTAGATTTCTTATGAGGATTACAATTTACTTTTATAAACAGAAAAATATGATGTTTTTAATATGACATTGATCTCTTGCTCTCCTTTCCATCTCATCATCTTCAAGATTACCACATCTCCCTTAGGTTGAAAAAAAAAAAAAAAAAAGAAGCACCCAACTAATAATGTATTATGTTGGGTTTAGTATTTTTTTCATTTTGTTCCATTTGTTGAAAAATACATATTCACTAGCAGAGAGTGCACATTATATTCTACTTGTTTATTGCCATCCCTGAATTCTATGAGACAATTTTAAATTACTTTGTTGATACATTATATCCAATGCTTTTTACTGCTACCTTTTTAGTTGTTTGGTTGGTCTTCCTGAGATCTGTTCTTGGCTAGACTCTATGAAATACATGTGTTCCACATGTGCTTTCACCTGCAGCATTGCAATGCTTTTGGTTGATGTTGTAAGCAGGCAATAACTTCAGGCAAAAGAAGAATTCACCACACAGCTGATAGTTTGTTGGGTCCAAAGTTCATGTTCAAAATGTAAAATTTTTTTATGCTCACTTGAGGACATTTTTTACTGCTTATATGGAGAGTGGAAGGAAGGGAGAGAGAGAAAGATAACGAGAGAGAGAGAGAGAGAGACAGAAAGAGAGAGAGAGAGAGAAACATTGATGTGAGAGAAAGATGTGATATGAAGAAGATACAAATAAGGGGAAGCACATACTGTGTTCATGGATAGGAAGACTTAACATCATTAAAATGTCCATACTACCCAAAGCAATCTATAGACCAATGCAATTCCTATAAAGACTCCAACAACATATTTCATAGAACAAGAACAAATATTTCAACCACAAAAGGTCCTGCAGAGCACAGCAATCCTGAGAAAGAACAAAGTTGGAGAAATCACGTTACCTAATATCAAACTATAGTAGAAGGCCATAGTAATCAAAACAACATGGTACTACTGGCATATAGAATGATGCTCAACATCACTAATCATCAGAGAAATACAAATTAAAACCAAAATGATATCTCATCTCACACCTGTCAGAATGGCTATCATCAATAAAGCAACAAACAATAAGTGCTGGCAAGGATGTGGAAGAAAGGTAACCCTTTTGCACTTTTGGTGGGAATGCAGACTGGTGCAGCCACTGAAGAAAGCAGCATGGAGTTACCTCAAAAATTAAAAATGGATCTGCTTTTGACCCAGCAATTCTACTTCTGGGCATATATCCAAAGGAACCCAAAAGTCTAATTGGCAAAAATATAAACTCCTCTAAGTTCATAGCAGCATTATTTATAATCACCAAGATATGGAAGCAGCCCAAGTGTCCATCAATAGATGAATGGGTAAAACAACTATGGGATATTTACACAATGGAATACTACTTGGCCATAATAAAGAAGAAAAATTTTACCCTTTGCAACAGCATGGATGGACCTGGAGAACATTATGCTAAGTGAAATAAGCTGGTCAGAGAAAGTCAAATACCATATGATCTCATTCATATGTGGAATCTAATGAACAAATTGAACTAACAAGCAAGATAGAGACAGACTCATAGATAGAGGGCAGGTTGACAGCTCTGGGGGTTAGAGGTTGGGGGTGGAGGTATTGAGCAAAAGAGAAAAAAGAGAAAGAACTCATGGACACACACAGCCATGTGGTTATTGCAGGGGGGAGGGGATAGGTGGAGGTGGAAGAGGATATAGGGAAGATAAATGATAATGGAAAAAGTACAATAAAAATAATGTAAAAAATAGTATATCTTGGACATCTTTCAATGTCATTACATGTTTCCCGACTACCTTATTCCATTGTAGCATAAAAGTCTAACAAATTCTTTATTATGATATTGAAGGTATTTACAGTTTTTCAATGCAATAAATGTACTTGTATATATGTCATTTAGATTATACTTTGTGACTGTATCACTTAGGGCAAACCAGTTATGATTCATTAACAAACAAAACTAGAGTCTCAGATGCTTGATACAGCATAAATATATTTCTCATTTATGCACTTTGCAGGTTTAAGTGATTCTTCAGGGCAGTTTTCCTGCTTGTGTTGGCTCAGCCTTACAGGGTTCTTTGATCTTATGACTCATCCATACCAAGTACTTTTATGATCACTATGATAGGACAAAAATGAGCCAGAAAGTCAGGTACTAACAATTAAACAATGAAATTCTTCCACTGGAAGATAACTTTTAGTACCATGATTCTGACCTAAGGAAATCACATGGTCATACTTAGCTTCACACAATCAGGGATTGGAGATGTTCTGTGTGCCCGATAGTAAAAAGATCTTAGTACTGGCAAACAGAAGCCACGACTACTACAGTGAATGATTCATGCATTATGAACAATAATAGATATCAGTAGGTTTTTTAGCTTAATGAAGTGAGCAAAGGAATGTCATTAGTTAGATTCTGAGGTTCATCTTGTAGTATTCCATTAACTAAGATAGGACAGAGATTGTGGTGGGGCATGGGATCAGAAATTATACCTGCTCCTGGGCTGGAAGAATTGCCCAACTGCTCTGGACCGAGAAATTCATTCTAGAAAATGAAATGTAGTGTTGAGAAGTGCTGCAATTTCAGTCATAGGGTAGGTGAATAATTGACAACAACAAAATGGTGACTATGA
This sequence comes from Anoura caudifer, assembly GCA_004027475.1. Lineage (NCBI taxonomy): Eukaryota > Metazoa > Chordata > Mammalia > Chiroptera > Phyllostomidae > Anoura > Anoura caudifer. The sequence continues at coordinate 60,358 of PVKU01006825.1, forward strand.
AGTCTTATTATCTCAATAGATTGTTGGAGACCAGGACTGGGAAATCTAGGGCTGGCATCACTTGGAATTATAGAATATTAGAAAATGGCCTTGGAGAGCGATATGGTTCCAGGTGCCAGGATGGGATTCGGGATCAGAAATGCAGTATCTCTAGGGAGTGGTGTGGGTATCATAACTCAGAAAGACTGCTCCAGTGGTTCTTAACATTTATAAAAGAATAAAAAGGTAACTATTTGTTTTTTTAGTAATCTTTGGAAAACTGAAAATATTATATTCTTATTGTCCATATTACCAGCTGCACTTTCACACTGAAGACCTGTTTGAACAGAGCTGTTTACTATCCTAAATGTCCTCTCTTTTATTAAAATTCTAAGAAGGTACTTGTCTCTTCACTAGCCTTCATTTATAATCCTGTTTCTCATATCCTTTGCAGACAAATGTGATACAGATGTCTAACTTAGCTATCTCTGTCTCTTTATATCAACTTACTTTATTCAGGTTTAATGCAAAGAGAAGATTTTTAAAATATTGCTTGATTTAGAAATGGAAGGCCTTTAATTAGCAAAATGTCTTTTAAACTTAATTAAAAAGCTTTGTTTAGGCATGATTCACACAGCATAAAATTCACCCTTTTAAAGTATAAAATTCAATGGTGTTTAAAAATATATTTAGTATATTTAGTATAAATATATACTTAGCATATTCAGTTGTGTGCTCATCGCAGTCAATTTGAGAACATTTTCATCATTGCAGAAAGAGACTCATATCCATTAGCTGTCACTGCCTATTTCCCTCTCCTGCTAAACTTTCTGTCTCTGGATTTGTCTATTCTGTTATGTAAGTGGAAGCATACAACAGGTGGTCTTTTGTACTTGGAGAATAATGGAGAATAATGTTTTCAAGGTTTATCCATATTGTTGTATATCAGTACTTTATTCCTTTTTTTGTTGAAAAGTATTTCATTGTATAGATATATCATATTTTTTAATCCATTTTATAATTTCATGGACATTTGAGTTGTTTTTGGCTATTGTGAATAATGTTTCTAAGAATATTCATGTACATGTTTTTACATAAACATATGTGTTCATTTTTCTTTGGTATATGCCTGAGAGTTGAATTACTGGGTTATATGTTTATTCTATGTTTAACATTTTTAGGAACCTACTGCCGAACTCTTTTCTAAAGTAGCTGCATCATTTTACAATTCCTCTAGGAATTGTATGAATTCCAATTTTTCTTCCTGCTTGCCAACAGATACTATTGTTTGTTTTTTTATATTAGCCATACCAGTGGGGATTAAGTGGCATCTCATTTAGGCTTATATTAAGTACAGGTATGAATAATAGGACCTCTAAAAGAACATGTGCATACATGTGTAAAGAACTTACAGTTTAGATGAAAGGCTTTACTCATTTTCCACTGCAAGCTCTTCTCATCTTGAGCCTGCTCCTCTTCTTATGTTTTCTGTTTCATTTAAGCTTATTTATTGCTGACCACCAAATGTATGATGTATCTAGTCATATCTGTCAGAACCCAAAAAGTGACTATCTCAAAAAAACTTCCATTATATTTGACTTTTTTGTGTGTGCTCACTTTAATTTGTGTGGTTACAGAACCCAAAGAGATCAGCCAGAAATTAAACTTTCTTCTCAGTGGTAAAAGGTTCAGATGTAATCATCTGTCCACTTTGGAAGTCATGTCCCAGCATGTCCCTGACCATTAGACCTAAAATTTCAATGATGTGGGAGCCCCTGAATCCTCATGAGGTTTACCTCACACTCTCTGGATTGCATGAATCTTACTAAGGCCTCCAGTATCTTTGTCACATTTTGCTGATTCAGTCTAACTGTTTGCTCATCTAACTTAATTAGTTTGATGTCATTAATGTGGTGGACCAAGAAGGTGTTTGGTAGAATGTTCAGATGGTCCAGTTTCCTTTGGATTATATTACGAGAGCAAGTAAGAGAGTTAAAATACAGCCCTGGGGAAAGACCATAAATCTGCACTATTATTTGTGGTAAGAGAATATAAACTTTTTCTGATCCTTCTCCTTGGTAGGGATGAAATAGAACATGTTCACCAGGTCTGTGACCAGATACTGTGCACCTGAATTTGTGTTAATGTGCTCCACCTGAGTTACTACTTAATATAAACCTACCAATTTATCTCCTTATATTTCAAAGCTCCCAAATTTATTATCAATTATATTAATTCATACATTAAAATATATGTAAACATATATACAGTAGAAGTAAAAAATTATATATAGTATATATTAAAATATTTTTACATTATAAGAGGCTTTGTGGCAAGAAGTTATTAGTGCAGATTCTGGAGCCAGAGTGCCTGAATCTGAACCTTGCCTCTATCACTATCTAGCTATATGACATTGTATTGCCCTGTCTGTACTTTAGCTTGCGCTTCTCTAAATTGCGGAGGATAATAGCACCTACTTCCGGTTCTAGCATTATGAATATTAAATTAGTTAATGTATGTAAAGTACTTAAAATAGTGTTGAGCTCCTTGGCTAGCATTACATAAAAATTAGCTATTATGGACAAGAAAAGGAAAGAAAAGGCATCCAAATCAGAAAGGAAGAAACAAAACTATCATTGTTTGCAGATGACATGATAGTGTACATAGAAAATCCTATAGACTCAGCCAAAAAGCTGCTCCACCTAATAAATGAATTTGGCCAAACAGCCGGATAAAAAGTCAATATCCAGAAATCAAAGGCATTTTTGTTACAAAGGCATTTTGTAACAATGACACAGCAAAAGCAGAAATCAAGGAAAAATTCCCATTTGATATAGCAAAAAGAAAAATAAAATACCTAGGAATAAACCTAACCAAGGAAGTAAAAGACCTGTATGCAGAAAACTACACAACACTGAAGAAAGAAGTCAAGGAAGACACAAACAAATGGAAGCATATACCACCATGTTCATGGATTGGAAGAATTAACAGCATCAAAATGTCCATACTACCCAAAGCAATTTACAGATTCAGTGCAATACCTATTAAAGTACCAATGGCATATTTCACAGACATAGAACAAACACTTCAAATATTTATATGGAGCCACAAACAAACCCAAATACCTGCAGCAATTTTGAGAAAGAAGAGCAAAGTAGGAGGGATCACAATACCTGATACCAAACTGTATTACAAGGCCACTGTAATCAAAACAGCCTGGTACTGGCATAAAAACAGGCACATGGACCAGTGGAATAGAACAGAGAGCCCAGAAATAAACCCAAATCTCTACAGTCAATTAATATTTGACAAAGGAGGCAGCAACATAAAATGGAGTAAAAAAAGCCTCTTCAACAAGTGGTGTTGGGAGAACTGGACAGCTATGTTCAAAAATATGAAACTCGAGCACCAACTTACACTATACACAAAAATAAATCAAAGTGGATAAAAGATTTAAATGTAAGTCGTGACACCATTAAAGTCCTAGAGGAGAACATAGGCAGGAAAATCTCAGATATTTCACGCAGCAAGATTTTTACTGATATGTCCCCTAAAGCAAGGGACATAAAGGAAAGAATAAACAAATGGGATCTCATCAAAATAAAAAGCTTCTGCATGGCTAAAGAAAACAGTATTAAAATAAAAAGAGAACCAACTGTATGGGAAAACCTATTTGCCAGTGATACCTCAGACAAGGGTTTAATCTCCAAAATATATAAAGAACTTACACGACTCCACTCTAAGAAGACAAGCGACCCAATTAAAAAATGGGCCAAGGACTTAAACAGACATTTCTCCAAGGAGAACATGCAGAGGATCCAGAGACACATGAAAAGATGGTCGATATCCCTAGCTATCAGAGAGATGCAAATTAAAACCACAATGAGATACCACTACACACAAGTCAGAATGGCCATCATAAACAATGCAACAAACAACAAGTGTTGGAGAGTTTGTGGAGAAAAGGGGACCCTAGTGCACTGTTGGTGGCATTGCAGACTGGTACAACTACTATGGAAAACAGTATGGAATTTTCTAAGAAAACTAAACATGGATCTACCTTTTGACCCAGCAATTCCACTGCTAGGATTATATCCTAAGAACCCTGAAACACCAGTCCAAAAGAACCTATGCACCCCTATGTTCATAGCAGCACAATTTACAATAGCCACGTGTTGGAAGCAACCTAGATGCCCATCAGTAAATGAATGGATCAAAAAACTATGGTACATTTACACAATGGAATTCTATGCAGCAGAAAGAAAGAAGGAGCTCCTACCCTTTGCAACGGCATGGATGGAGCTGGAAAGCATTATGCTAAGCAAAATAAGCCAGGTGGTGACAGACAAATACCATATGATCTCACCTTTAACAGGAACCTAAACAACAAACAAACAAGCAAAATATAACTAATGACACTGAAATTGAGAACAGGTTGTCAGTCACCAGAGAGGAGAGGGGAGGGAATTTCAGGTGAAAATGGGAAGGGTTTACAGGAAAAAGAATAAAGGACACATAGACAAAAAGTAGGGGGGTGGAAATGGGAGGGAGGTTAGGAGGGCTGGGGCGGTGGTCTGGGATGGGAGTAAAAGAAAACTGTACAAGAACAACAATTAAAACAAAATAAAAAATAGAAAAAATATTAGCTATTATTGATTTTTCTGTGAGGAAGAAGGTCAACATGCCATCATATTTTCTATAAAAATAATTTATACATTATCCATGTATATTGTTTATTCTTGTGGGAGAAACAACAAAGTAAATGCATACATTAAATCATTTGTTTCTTTACTTACTATCTGTTCTTCCCATTAGAACATAAGCTCCTTGAAGGTGGGGACTGCATTCTGGTATCTGAAATGATGTCCAGCACATAGCAGGCTCTTAGAAAGTATATGCAATTGAATGAAAGAATGTATATAAAATATAAGTAAAATGAATATATACTATGAGTATATAAATGTATAATATATAATCATATGGGTATATACATGCACATAATAATATAATATAAAGATACATATGTGTAGAGAGGATATGTCTGTTTCTTGTAGATTTATGTTTTTTATTTTTTCATTGGTACCTTGAGAATACTGCTGGTTTAGACTGAAGCAGAAACAAATACATAAAGAAGACTCTAGCCTAAATGTGAGAAAGAAATATTTTGCTACTTGCTTACAGAGCTATACTTTTACCTCTAAAAATTAGACAAGAAGTTGGGGGAAGGAAGCAGAAGCTTATAGATGCAACTGGAGAGAGGTAAGTGTGAGGAGAGTGGAGTTATAAAAATAGGAAGGAGAAGGAGTTCCCATGGCACGGAGGACTAGGCAATAGAGGGGGCAGGCCACAGAATGCAGGTTTTCTCACTGCCTGTGGGCACCCTGCTGTTTAACAGTCTCGCAAATCCCTTGAAAGAGGATGGGAGATATAGATGTGTGTGAAGGGAAAAACCTGCCTCCTGTTCTAGGTAAAAATGGACAGAATCCCAGCAATGGTAGACACACAACCACTGTCACTAAAGATGACCACTACCTAGAAGACCTCCTACCATGTCCCTAGACTATAGAAACATTAGCTTAATAATGATTACGTTAGGTAGGATAGGTAGCAAACAAAGGCAGGGAGGAGGAGGAGGAGGGATACATGTCCCACTCACTGCCTCAGCAGTCCTTGAAATTCTGTGTATCTTTTTCATTATCTGGGAAGGAAAGCCTTTGAAACTGTGCTTTCATCCCAAGGCCTGAAAGGCTGTAAAGGGCCATAGTGCCTAAAGGGAGAAGCCCATTAATACCTTTGGGTGCTCACACTCTCATCCTGGAAGCTAGCACCATCTTTACCTGTCAACAAGTATGTAACTTATTTCTCCTCACCCCTCATCCCGCCAACTATTTAAGTCCTCAGGACAAAGGGCTCAGGGACTTGGGGCTCTTGACTCTCTGGCCCCTAGGCCAGCCCTCCCAGCACTTGTCACCCCAGACTTTGGCAGCCCTTACCTTTGCTGCCCTTTGCTATCCTGGTTCAACCTGAACCTATCTATACCTTTCAGCTCCCTACCCCCACCTTAACTGGGCCCTTTCTCATCCATAAGAAGGGAATAGATTGCTTGCATGCTAATAAACTCACTGATCTGTAATTCTTTATGGCATTGGTGAGAATAACTTAGTTTCTGGGAGTTTCTCCTGTAAGAATTTACAGTAACTATTTTGCAGATGAAAAACAAACAAACAAAAAAGAAGAATCAGGTCAATTATATAATTTACAGAAGGCCATCAATCCAGCTGGAATGATGTTTGGGGTTAAAACCTCTGTCTTAGTTCCAAAATTAAGTGCAAAACCACCACAGCATGCTGCTTTATAGGACTCTTGGTCCTCATTTTCTGGGCAGTGCTTTCTTTGTCTACAGGATTTATTTCTATGGAAATGTGGCAGTGACAGTGGACAGCAGTCTAAATCAGAGGGTGAAGTCTTCTCTCATCTTAGTGGGGCTTGATCTCCAAATGAAAGAGGAGTAGAGATTTCCTGGAGGTAAGGAACTTACATTTATTGATTGCCTATTATTTGTTTTACTAGGTTCTTTATATATTTTATCTCATATTTCACAGTAAGTTTCTGAGTTGAACAATATGATAATCATTTTGAGGAGAGGGAAGATGAGATTCAGGGAGGTGACTTAGTTGTGTAACACTTCATATTTAGTAAATGGTGAATGTGAGAGTCAAGCATGGGTCTGTGTGGACCCAGAATCATTCAGTGGCAATAACTGTGGTCAGCTCTCGTGATTCTACTCAGGTTCTGTTTAGTTTGAAGCTCATCTCAGCTAGTGGTGAAGGGACCAGGGATGGGTTTGGTCACATGTCCATTGAATAAACAAGATATCACATTCACTTATTCCTATTTTTCAAACATATAAAGCTGATTTGATAATTAATAAGCTATCAACTTATTTATATATTTAATAAATTCAGAGTTGCCTTTTGTTGTTATATAGCAACAGATTGAAAAAGTACACCCATGGGGTGAAAGCAGTATTGTGAAATGATACAGAGCCCAGGTTCCAGAGACAGAATGCTTTGCTTTTGATCCTGGCTTCAGCTGCTTACTCTCTAGGTGGGAGTTACTTCACTGAGCAAGTTACTTCACTTCTTTACAGCTCAGTGTCTTCGCCTCTAAAGGGCAGATACCACTGACTTCATAAGATTGCTGTGAGGATTACATAAATTGATCTATGCAAGTCGCTTAGCATTTGGCACAGAGTGAGTACTTAAGTTTCAGTTATCATAACTGGTCTCCTACACAGAATTTAAGAAACTTTCTGGTTTTAAGAGAAAATATTTGAGTGGGTCTGTGTTCTTTGAATCCAATTCCCTCTCTTAGGAGATTTGACTATGGAAACTTACTTAAACGCTCTGGTATCAATTATTCTCTGTAGCATAGTTTTAATGATTAAAATGAGATCATGTATTTAAAGCACTAATCACAGCATTCAAAAAATCATATGTGCTCAGTACATGATAGGAATGACAAATGTGTTTTCTGTGATTCAATCATTAGCCATAATTCAAAATTTACTTGGATGAAGTAACTTTTAAAAAGGACTTTTTATCTAACTTAGGAAATGTGTGACAAGAATGAAAATAGTAAATCCAAAAAATTTCAACAAGTTTTACGGGTTTGTCTCTGTGCTAGATAATACTATTCAGTAAAAAATGATGAGGTTCCTGACTAAAAGGAGCTTGCCATCTAATCTGAGAGATGAATCACCTATAAGTGAGATCATGTTTGTCAGACTCTCCCCTGTCTGTCACAGAGTGGGAACTCAATTACTGATGGCTGACATTGCTTTTATTATTTTGTTATTTATCAAAAAGTACACAACAAAGAGTTAAATAGTATAATACTGATCACTAGAGTTTATGCCCATAATAAAAGGCTAACTAGGAGGTAAAGACATTTAAAATGAGAGTGGGATGAATTTAAGCTACAGTGGACTCTCAGGATTTGCAGTGGTTTTGTTCCACAAAGTTGCTGTGGATCCTCAAGTAGACAATATGATGCTAATTGCTTCAATTATTAAGCGTTACTCCTAGGGGAAATACAGGGTTAGGTTCATGAAAGCCTCTGGACACAATGTTTTCATCAATGGATCAATATATAATCTTGTTCTATGTGTGTCTCTGTTTATATATATAATTTTTAATAAATATTTTTTATTCATTAATATGGACCTCACAGCCAATGTCACTCAGCAAACTGTCTACCAGCTCTGCAAGCGCCCCAGCTGGGGCAAGAAGTTGTGGAGGGAGCAAGTAGGGAGGGCTGGGGAACAGCAGGGCCAGGGAGCTGCCCCAGCCCATGACAGTGTCTGCCCACACAGGCATGCACAGGCACTTGCGCACACAAACTCCCTTCCCCTTTCTCAGTTTCTCTTTATCTCTCTTTCCCTTCAGCCCCTGTCACTGCTCTTCCTTTCTCTCACTTTCTCTTTCTTCCCTCCCTCCTGAAGGCTACTCTTCTTCCCAAGAGACCTCCCTTCACAAACCACCCCCCATCTCCCCTTGCACACGTGTGCACACACTTAGCTTTCTATACTGTATTTTGACCATTACCTTTTCTATGTTTAGTTGTTCATATTTGAATGAAGACTAACACGTGTATTTTCTTTGTAAGACAAAACAGTTTTCTATTGCTTAGGAATACTAGACAGCACAGTGCTGGGGCAGGGAGGGGGTGCATTTTAAACTGTGGAATCACCAGCAAAAAGCACAAAAATGCAAAAAACATGACATTAAATAGGTGATGAAAAGACACTTGTGTACAATTTGAGAGCTACAATGGAAGGAAGAGGTCCTGTGTGACCTCTGCTGGGAACATGGGGCTCTCTGCACATGTCTGGGACTGCGAAAGCACTGCAGGTATTTTATTTGGATCTTTTAAGTTACTTCAAAACATCATTTGGATGAATAAGTACATAAAAATAGGTTTCTTTTTTAAAAAACTACTTTATTGTTGTTCAATTGCAGTTGTCTGCATTCTCTCCCCACTCCTCCCCCCACCCCAGCCAAACCCACTCCCTCTCTTGCTTCTATCCTCCCCCTTGATTTTGTCCATGTGTCCTTTATAGTAGTTCCTGAAAACCCTTCTCCCACTGTCTCCTTCCTCCTCCCCTCTGCTATTGTTAGATTGTTCTAATTTCAATGTCTCTGGTTATATATTGTTTGCTTTTTTCTTTTGTTGATTATGTTCCAGTTAAAGGTGAGATCATATGGTATTTGTCCCTCACCACCTAGCTTACTTCGCTTAGCATTGTGCTCTCCAATCCATGCTGTCCCCAAAGGGTAGGAGCTCCTTCTTTCTCTCTGCTGCATAGAATTCCATTGTGTAAATGTACCATAGTTTTTGATCCATTCATTTACTGATGGGCACCTAGGTTGCTTCCAGCACTTGGCTACTGTAAATTGTGCTGCTATGAACATTGGGGTGCATAGGTTCTTTTGGATTGGTGTTTCAGGGTTCTTAGGGTATAATCCTAGCAGTGGAATTGCTGGGTCAAAAGGCAGTTCCATTTTTAGTTTTCTGAGGAAATTTCACACTGTTTTTCACAGTGGCTGCACCAGTCTGCGTTCCCACCAACAGTGCAGTAGGTTTCCCTTTTCTCCGCATCCTCTCCAACACTTGTTTGTTGCTTTGTTTATGATGGCCATTCTCACTGGTATGAGGTGGTATCTCACTATGGTTTTAATTTTCATCTCTCTGATGGCTAGTGATGCTAAGCATCCTTTCATATGTCTCTGGGCCCTCTGTATGTCCTCCTTGAAGAAGCATCTATGCAAGTCTCTACGGTCAATTAATATTTAACAAAGGGGGAAAAAGCATAGAATGGAGTAAAAATAGCCTCTTCAAAAAATGGTGTTGAGAGATCTGGACAGCTACATGCAAAAAAAGTGAAACTTGATTACCAACTTACACCATACACAAAAATAAATTCAAGGTGGATAAAAGACTTAAATATAAGTCCTGACACCATTAAAATCCTAGAGGAAAACATCAGCAGGAAAATCTCAGACATTTCACTCAGCAACATATTCACTGATATGTCCCCTAAAGTAAGGGACATAAGGAAAGAATAAACAAATTGGACCTCATCAAATTAAAAACCTTCTGCACAGCTAAAGAAAACAGCATTAAAATGAAAAGAGAACGAACTATATGGGAAAACATTTGCCAATGATACCTTGGACAAGGGTTTAATCTCCAAAATATATAAAGAACTCACACGACTCCACTCTAGGAAGACAAAAAACCCAATTAAAAAATGGGCAAAAGACTTGAAACTTTGACTAATGTATATTATAAACCCGGAGGACTGGCTTCATAAAAGAGGTGAATTTGAGGCAAGCTTTGCAGGATGAGCAAATAAATGTGAGAGGAGTGGGTGGTGAGGGATGCGGCCTGGGTGGGTCTGATTTCAGTCACACCCTCACCTTCTGACCACAGATCATTTGGTTACTTTATGATGCCATCTCCCAAGCTGAAACTTTGAGCTTTATTCAAGAAGCAGGGAGGCATCTAATTTGTAATAAAGTATTGTTAATTATCTCTTAAAATCTAAGGTAAACTTCTTTTGTGTATGAATGAAAACAGTCTGGAGATTTCACACTTGTGGACACATATCACTTAAACTCTGTGTCAAACCTATGACTGAATCTGCATATCAGGACAGATCATTGTCACTATTTTGTTGTCGTATACCTACATTATACCTAGGCAGAACAGAGACAGAAAATTGGGGGGCAGTGACCAAAGAGAGCCTTTTAAATTTTATAGTGCTTCCTAATTCCCAAACTAGTTTATGCTGTTTTTGATTGTCTTTAAGTGGAAAAAATAATTTCCTCTTAATTCATAATCCAAACATTTCTTCTCAAAAGTGATAAAAATAGCATGTAGGTATTAGTGAAAGATTTGCTTTTTCAAGATTTGGCTGAAAACCAAACTAAAACTTCCATGTGCTCTAATAAACCAAGTGTTTCTCATAGGTTGCTATTTCTAATCCCTGTTTCCATGGTAATGGACTTTACATCAGCAAAAAGGGGATGAGGTACTAAGTGATTTATACCCACTGTTTGATATTTTAAGTGATTCACCATTGCTCTTTTCCTTTTCTGTAGAAAGTGTATAAGGTTATTTTTCTTGTGGGATTCTCAGACCTTCAGATAAAGGAGCTCTAGAAATACAACCCTTGAGAGACAGAGCCACAGCCAGTTCCCCCTGATGAGGCACGGGGTGGGGGGGAGGTGCAGAGGCTGCAGAGGATAAAAGAGAACAAACCTAGAAGTCATGATAGTTGGCTGCTTTACTCAAAATATTTTAATAAAAATAGATTTATGAAGCATTTACAATGTATCCTTTAATACTAGCTTGGGGGTGGAAAGCATTTCAAAATTACTAATAAAATCAATAGCTCAGGAATGACCTTATTTTCCCCTCTGTAGGTTAATTCCACCTTTGAAAAATCCAAGAACCCCTGGATGTTCACTTAATCAGAAGGATCAGTGGTTTGGTTCCAATCAACTGCCAGAAAGGGAACTGGCAATTCTGATGGGTCCACTTATGGACCCACGTGCTCTGTGGCCATTGCTGCTGTCGCTTCTACATTAATAAGATAATTCATTAATCAAAAGTCAGTTCCAAAAGGGTCAATTACAGACATGGCTCCTGCCAACTTCCTTTTTCTTTCAGACAAGTTCCCCTGCTTCCCCAGATCCTTGAAAGTAGGGTTTCCTTTCACTTATAATTGGCAGGTTGACACTCTCAAATTTTATCCAAGAAGTCAGAACTTTTAGCTACTCTATTGGTAGCAAGTATTATTACTTCAAAAATATAGTTTATACTAAGCTTATTAGTAGTGAAGGCCCATATAGATCCGTAGAGTTGATTTCAAGTTTCAAAAAACACATTGTTTTTCAAACTGTTAGAAAGTACTTGACTGAATTCATTATGCTAACCCATGTTCAGATGTTATGGAAAACTAGTAACAAGTTCATAATTTTACAGAAGTTAACATTGTTTTTTTTTCCTTCAAGCCAGGGTTGGGGTGTGAGACATTCTTACAACTACAGAACCTTTATGCAAAGAAAGACTGATTCAGTCTGGCTGTATTCATTGTACTAAGATGAATAAATATTTTCCTACTTTTGTTTTTCTAGTTCCTCTACTTTCACTTTTTCCCTCTGGGGCTGTTTCCCATTTAAATGGAAAAAATAATGATACACTTAAAAATTATTTTCAATTATCACGGCAATTTTTTAAAAACTCCCCTTTCCAGCATGAAAGCTCATTGACATTCAGGAATTACTTGATTTTCTTTACATTTATATTCCTATAGCAGCAGGTTCACAGTTGGCACTGATGAAGCTTTAAGAGCTTGAAGAAAATTTTATAATTCCTGCTTATGAATAAACATTCAATGAATGGTGAAATGGAAAGCCCCAGATTTAAAAAGTGTCTGTTGCTGTGACTCAAATGTTTGCTTTAAGGGCACTTAAGAAGTTCCTGCAGAATATCTTGCTCTCTCTTGTTGACAAATCCATTTTGCTCCTCCCATGAGAAAGGTTGGTGTTACCACAAGAGTTCAGATAGCATGGCATGGTACAAGTCAGTACAGGTCAAATGCCTCTGAGTTCTTTTTGTGGTGGTAATGGGTGGACTACATATCCAGTTTTCTTAACACAAAGAATTCTAGGTACTCTGAATGTTTTAGTGTAAGAATCAAGTTGGTCACACACCTCCTCATTTTGGAACTTTTTCCTTTTCACCACTCCTTTCCAACAATATCCTTCCTTCTGATGTTAAGGCCCTTGCTGAGATGCTCACCGAAAGTACAAGGCTGTGTGGAAGCTGTTCTCACCTCTCTTTTATAGTCTATGTTCTCCTATAGTTGCATTATAAGATTTAATTAATGTAAAATTAAAAAATTGCATTGTAGCCTAGTTAAAACATATTCACCAGGAGGCCATGTGGAAAGTATAAGAGGAACAGTTAAAAAATAGTGTCTGGTCCTGTATAAATGTTATGTCATCCAAACATTGTAAGTATGAAAACTGATTAAAAAAACTAATTTAATAGATGAAGAAACTGAGCCTCACACTCATAAGGCAGTGTTTTCAAGGGTACAGAACTAGTTATAAGGGAAACCCGAGGTCGGATTCCATGTTTACCTGAGTCTCACACTGTACAGGTAAAGAGAGAAACTGCTATAGGTATAATGGTGTGATATTGATGACCTCAGGGTGATTAAACAAAATCCTTTGGGAACAGCTCCAAAATTAATCTGCTCCATTTCAAATTTTTTATTCTGGAGAAAAGGTATTTAGTCTATAAAGATCAACTGAAATCAAATAATGTTCTTGATTCTGCAACACAACCTTATGTTCTGTTCTGTAACAATGAATCTTGGATTACTTTCAGACCTATGAGTCTACTTGTTGATTTGAAAACTGGTCCCCTACACAGAGAGCAAGAAGAGACTGAAGAATGCAGTAGACCACACTAGATTGGGAGGTCACAGTTTTAATAAGAAAGAGAAGTTACACACCAGGTTTGTCTTGGGTGGCCACTCTATGAGTAGATCTCTACCCCTGCCTTCCAGAGTCTTAAAAGTTCACAGTCATGCACTGTGTAATGACATTTTGGTCAACTACAAGCCACATATATGATGATGGTCCCATAAGATTATAATGGATTATAAGCAAAAATTTTGCAATGCTGAAAGAGATGGCTGGATCCCACCACAATGATGAATTTACAGCTATCTCTAGGTGTTTTAAATAGACCAAAAGTCTCAGCATACTTACTGTCTACCTGTCCTGCAACTGCCCCAGCTGGGCCAGGGAGATGGCAAGAGAGCAAGTGAAGAGGGCTGTGGGTGGTGGTGCTGGGAGCTGTCCCCACCCCAGCCAGTCCCTGCATGCTCCATGTATGCAGTCCTGCACAAAAATACCCTCCTTCCCTCAGTTGCTTCTTATCTCTCTTTTCTCAATCTCTCTCTCTTTGTACCTTTTCCACATTTAGATATATTTAGATGCAGAAACTATTGTACTTACCATTGTGTTAAAATTGTCTGCAGTATTAATATAGTGACATGCTATACAGGTTTATAGCCAAGGAGCAATAGGCTATACCATACAGCCTAGGTGTATAATGGGCTCTACCATCTAGGTTAGTGTGAGTGCACTCTCTGATGTTTACACAATGATGCATTTCCCAGAACATATCCCCATCACTAAGTGAGACATGGTTATATAGAGGTCTTAACTGAGTTAGGTCACATTTTTGGCCCACTTGGTATCAACAACACCTTACTCCTTCCAAGCTGCATCCTTGAAATGTCTCCATCTATGGGAATGCTGAGCAGAAGTTATATTCCAAACAGAGGTTTGGTGGTAAGTAGTCTTCAGCTGTCCCAGGGCAGCTCATGGGTGTACTGACAGCCATGTTTTCTCTCTGGCCTCCTCTGACACTACTGGTGGATCAATCCAGATGCCTCCCACACACCTCAAACTCCATACAGTAGGTTGGAATATAATGGTTGAAGGACTCGGTCACTCATAAGCTGTGTAGTCGGCAACTCACCTAGCATACCTGCACTTCTGTTACCTCATTGGTAAACTGGGGATTGTATAGAACCTGTGATACTTTGGGAAAATAATACAGATATAGTACCAGAAACAGTACCAGGTGCAGAACTATTGCTATATAATTACTTGCTTTATTATCACCCAAATGGTCATATTACTTCTCCCCAAGGCCAGACATCTTTATTTACTCCTTGTGTGATTTACTCTGGTGTGGCGTTGCCCAGTGGTCCAAGCCAGAGGACTGGGGCCACTTTTTCTTCCTTTCCCTTCTTCACCCCATGTTTAATCATTCACCAAGTCCTATGGGTTGTAGTGTTTTTTCTTGAATCAGCCTGCTTCTCTTCATCTCCACTGTCACCTCTCTAGTTGGGGATACAATCTCTCTAAAATTGACTACTTGAATATCCTTCTTGATTTCTCTTTTATTTCCCCCCATTCCCAATCACATCCATTCTCCTCCGGCACTCAGGGTGGTTTGAAAAAATGCTAGTTTGATTGTGTTACTCCTCAGCTTCAATCTTTTTGTGGTTTCCTATTGTTCTTTAGGTAAATACCAAAATTTTAATTTTAATAAAGTCCGACTGACCACTGTCTCACCAGAGCTGTCTCTAGTACTCTCTCCTTGCTCTCTGAACTCCAGACACAAGGGTCTTTTTTCATTTTCTTATTGGTTTCACATCCCTTCTGGCTGTAGGGCCTTCCCCCTTGCTGTTCCCTATGCCAGAATGCTTTCTTCCCATTGATAAATTCTGTTAATTCTTCAAAACTTAGTTCAAATGTCACTTCCTTGACCATAGAACTGAAGCCTACCTGTTATATATTCACACCATTATGTCCTTCTCTTCATAGCATTCATCTGAAATGTAATCAAATAATTACTTAGCTATCTCCTGTTCTAGAATGTATGCCCCATGAAAGCTGTCCTGTCACTGCTGAATATCTACTATTCACCAGAGTGCCTTGAATATATACAGTATTAAATAAATATTTATGGAATGACTTTCTCCATTTAGAACCCAGTATGGTTTAGTGATACAGAAATACTGTTAGTATTTTAAAAATGCCCACATCTTTGCAAACTATTGTAACTCTTTAAATAAATCCTATATTTATGTAGCTGGTTTCAGGATAGTGTATTCTAGGCTGCTGATAACCAATAACTTTGTCTTGCTTCTAAAGATTCACTAGTATTATTTTAAGTAGGATTGACTTTTTCTGGGTAGAGGTTTTGAATTTGAGTTCAGTTCATGTAGGAGATAACTTGGTACTTTCCCTGTTAATTTATTCTAATCATCTGCTTAAGCTGGCTGTAAAGGTGAGAATTCCTAGTATTTGCATCTACTTTAATCTGAAAATTATTAACTAAGCACTATCAGGTATGTGCTTATGTGTCAGATATAAGCTGCTAGGTACTGTGAAGGATACAGCACTGTATGAAGCAAAGAACCTACTCTGAAAGCAGCTTACAAACTTGCTGAGGAGATAAAGGAAGAACTTGAATATTCAAATTGAGTAGTATTGTGGTGACACCGGAATTCTGACTTTTTAAAAAGCTTCCTATATGACTTGCATTGTTAACCAGATGGTTTGGGGGTCAGTGTTGTATGGCTGACATGAATGATATTTTGAATACTATGTATAATGTCCTGGCAGCAAGGGCACCACAAAATAAGATTATTTTGTATGCAAAACAGTTTCTATGTTAAGGGTGCCTACAGTAATACTTGTAGGTTTTGTAATTTATTTCATGGTAACTAACCTCCTTTAAATGGGACACAGGACAGATATACCATGTAGAAGCTCAAGGCCAACCCTTGCCCATCAAGAAATGTCCTGGACGTACAACCCTCCCTCCACCTAGACTCTGTAGAGGTTATGGTAAAAAGCCATGAGTCTTGAGCTTTTCCATTTCTCAACACTTACTGTTCATTAGACTCACCTGGGAGCTCCAGTAAATGGTGACTTGGGCCCCAGCCACGGGGCCTATCAGTTAAATCAGAGATACCAAGAGGGGCATATTCTGTGCTATCTGTGGCATTGGGCACTTACCCAGCTTGGGGAAGGACCCAGCTCTGTCAGCTCATTAGGGCCAAGGATATACTTAATAGTAACATGGACACCATGTCTTAGTTCTCCATTGTCTTTATTTGTTCAAGAAGGCTTGCCTTGGATTGGGGTGGAGGGGTGTCAAGAGCAGGGTTGTGGGTGCATGGTAGGGGGAGCTAGCTGCCTGGTCATGAATGTCTTCAGTGCAAGGCATTATTTTTGGTGTCTACAGATTGTCACACAAAAGCATTAGTTAATGATCGTGCATCACTAGTCTTCTAAAAAGTTTGGTGAATTCACAAATTTTAAAGTTATGAACCCAGATATGTTAGAAAATAAAAACTAAAATTAAGAAAATTATATTGAGAAAAAATTGTGACTAAATTAGAAATTGTCTTTGGGGAAAGTTTATTCAGAACTATTCTAAGAACGTACACAATAAAGGTTAACTATGGGCTAAAAACATCTGTGGAGAGGAAGTCACATCAAAATAAATTTGACTATCAGTCAGTCATAAAATGCTAGAGGTAAAAGACATCATGGTGGGTCATTCTTCATTTTAAAGAGAAGTTAGGTAACTTGTCTAAGGTCACACTGCTAGCCATTTGAGGAAGATTTCTCACATGCCAGCTACATTTCTAAAGAAAATGGAAATAGTGATATCAATTCAGAAAATGTTATTTCAAGATGCCCCACAAACTTTATCTTTGTACTATGTATTATTATTGTTCTCAGATGGTATTCAAATTGTTCTAATTAAGACTTTTCCACCTGGAGGATAAAAATATTAAAATTTAGTCTATCCTACATAAATGCTTGAATATATATCAAGAATCTTGATATTAATACAGAAAGTAAAAACTAATAATAACATTTTCCTTCCTATTCCCCTTACCTTCTTTTCCCTGACCATAGCCCCCTTTCCCACTCAGATTGCATGATTCTAGATAAGAAGTGGTACACTGATATCCCTTGTGTGACTGCATGTAAATAACTTCCTGAAAGTGGTTTGTGGAAAAGTTTACAACACTCAGGAACTTTGCTGTCAATACATCAGAGTGCACCAGTGGAAATCAAGCATGGTTGGTTCTGAGAGGTACTAGAAAAACACCATTAACCATTTGCAGATAAAAACATTTCCATCAAAACATGAGTAGACTATTTTTGTATATGTTCAATGTTAATTGGAAGACCAACTATCTTATCATTAAAAATACAAGGGAATCAATCCAAGATCTACAAGGATAGGTGGATGCAATTAGTAACTGCTGGGGTATATTGAAAAAAACATTTTCTGGCTTCAAGGCCATGATGCCTTGTCAGCTGTTAAATTCAGATGTGGCAAAATTTATGTATGATACAATGAAGTAAGAAGATTCTTCAGCTTTTGGTAGATTTCATCTTGTCATGAAATCTTCACTTCTTTTTTTCTTCTTTGGGGACAGAATGATTGATGTTATTGCATCTTCATGGTCTTCATAGACTATGGCTAGGGCCCCATGTCACTAAACTGGTAATCTGGTGAAGTTTTATGTCCCAATGGATTGGCAGCCAACTTTGTATTGTTTTATCTCTCTGGAGATTGTGTCTACCTTCTTTATTTCTTTTTCCTTTATTTTTTCTCTTCTTTACTCCATATATATTTTTGGTAATCCTTTCTCTCCTCTCCACATATTTTTTTTAAGCTCTTGCACACTCTTAGATTTTTAGGTAACTGGCATGTGTTCTACAGGATTTTTGCAGCCATCTTACAAAAATGCAAGATGCACATGTACACACATGCACACACACAGTCCTCTACTCCATGCCTCACTAGTACTCATTATGTTTGATAGCTTGTGTTGGATTATCCCATATTTTATAACTGCTTTGGCTATATTTGATTAACCATTAGCATACAGAAGGCAATGTAACAGTGGACATTAAACTCTTTTTATTTGTGGTATTTTGCTATGTATAATGTGCTCTTTTGTATAGTGCACACCCACATTTTTGGCCCAAACTTTCAGGAAAACATCTTTCATTTTAATTTTTTAATTCAATTATTTATTTATATTTAGATACTTATTTTTATATTATAAAGGAATTTTAGCATTCATTTTTGAACATATTAGAGTATAAGAAATTTTATGTAACAAGTAATTAAAAACATAAGAACAGGAGGCTTCTGGTCAAGATGGCAACATAGGCAGACATGGCTTGCCTCTTCGCACAACCACATCAAAATTATAAATAAAATATAGAACAACCAGCACACAGGAATTTCAGAAATTGAGTTGAATGAAAGTCTGATGACTATGCAATTGAAGAAACCACGTCCATCCAGACTGGTAGGAGGGGCACAGACATGAAATGGGATGGTCACACACCCACATGGATAAAAATTAGGGAGGAGTCCTAGACCCACACTAAGCCTCCCATCCCAGGATCCCAGTGCTAGGAAAATAAGTCCCCACAACTACGGCTGTGAAAATAAGCAGGGATTGAGTTGGTGGAAGGGGCTGCTGGAGCCCAGGAAGTTCCTTGCAGGGAACCCACACACAGACTCACCTACTCAGACTTGCTCCCTCTGAGCTCCATCACTAGGGTGGCAGCTTGAAGGGCACCAGTGGTATAGAGGGAGAGACTGAAGTGTCTGGCATCAGGGTAACCAGAGGCCATTGTCCCTTTACTGAGCCCTCCCTCCACAGAGCCTGTAGGCTCATGCCATAGCTGAGACTCCATCAACCTGGCTAATGCTGCGTGATCCATCTGACACATCTACAGAGGCTCTACCCCATTCAACTTATGGGCCCACCCAAGCTGCTTTTCCACAAAAATGGCTGATATTTACCCCTAAATCCTATCAAATAAGCAACAGCTGGCTTCTGTGAGCCTTAGTGGCAGCCAGATTAGAATCATGGCTTGGCTTCACCTGGGAATCTTCAGGCCAGGCACAAATAGCAGCCATCTCAGATCACTTTATAGCTTAGCTAGGGTGCCCTGGGTGAAATGCAGGTGGGGGCTGACTTTGGCCTATACCATCCAGGAAAACCCAGGGCCAACATACCCAGTGGACAGCTACAGACCATGTAGGAGAGCCACCTCCCTGTGCCTTAACAGCTGATCCTCCATGGAGGGCGGAAGTTCGTGGTCAGTGGTCATAGCAAGTCCTTGCAGCTGACTGGCTTGAGTAAATCTCTCCCATTGATCTGCCAACATCAACCAAGGCTCAACTACAAGAGGAGGGCGTACTCACCCCACACAAAGGGTACACCTTTAGTACCCAACTTGAGTGATAGAGGAGCCTGTGCAATTGGATCCTACAGGACACCTACTACATTAGACCATACCACCAAGACATGGAGTCATAACAGCTCTACCTAATCCATAGAAACAAACACAGGGAAGCTGCCAAAACAAGGAGACCAAGAAACATGGCCCAAATGAAAGAACAGATCAAAACTCCAGAAAAAGAGCTAAACGAAATGGAGTTAAGCTATCAGATGCAGAGTTCAAAACACTATTTATAAGGATGCTCAAGGAACTTCATGAGGACCTCAGCAGCATAAAAAAGACCAAGTCAGAAATGAAGGATACACTATAAAGAACAATTTACAGGGAAACAACAAGAGAGTGGATGATGCTGAAAATTAAATCAATGATTTGGAACATAAGAAAGTGAAAAACAACCATGAAGAATGACAAGATGAAAAAAGAATCCAAAAAAATGAGGATAGTATAAATGGTCTCTGGAACAACTTGAAGAGGTCCAACACTTGACTCATAAGGATGCCAGAAGGAGAAGAGGAAGAGCAAGAAATCGGAAATCTATCTGAAAAAATGGTGAAAGAAAACATCTTTAATTTGGTGAAGGAAATAGACATGCAAGTTCAGGTAGCACAGAGAGTCCCTATTATGATGGATTCAAAGAGGCCCACTCCGAGACACATCATTAGTAAAAGGCCAAAGTTTAAAGATAAAGAGAGACTCTTAAAGGCAAGAGAAAAGAAGTTAGTTAACCAGAAAGTTGCCAGATGGGTGGGGGAGGGGGAGAATGAGGTGAGGGGATTAAGAAGTGCAAATAGTTACAGAGTAGCCATGGGGATGTAAAGTACAGCATAGGAAATGGAGTAGCCAAAGAATATATACGCATGACCCATGAACATAAACGATGGTGGGAGGATTGCCTGAGGGAGTAGGGGGCACTGGGTGGAGAGGTGCAAAGGGTGAAAAATCACCCTTTGCACTGTAATAACTGTAATAACATATTCAATAAAATATAATAATAAAAAAGAACAGGTTCAAAGTATTTCAGGTACTACCCATGTATAATGTGCATCCTTATTTTTCTATCAGAAATTTGGGCAAAAAGTGTACATTATACATGACATATATGGTAATTCAGGAGTAAAATGTATGACAATATTTATTAGTACTATAGTAAAAAAATAACAGGTTTTAAAGTATTTTGTCTTAAATGAATTGGCTAAAAATTGTGTCAAAATGCAAATTTGACAAATTTACCAAGTATTTTAATTTACCAAAAATATGTATCTTTTAGCGTATACATTTTATAACAATTTTTGACATCTGATTGATGTTGGCTGGGCTTGCTCAAATGTCTGCAGTCAGAGGGCAGTGTGGATGCAGACTGTACGATGTGGCATATAGAATGGCTGTATTAGTTTTCTACTGCTGCATAAAGTTATCTCAAACTTAGTGAAATGATATTTAAATAGTTAATAGAAACAAGACTTTTGTAAACTGCTAATATTGGAAAGTAGGCAAATGGACTTTTTATCATTTAGCTAATTGATTTTCTGCGAACTGGCTTTAGAAAATTTAACTTTTCACATATGGATGTTTTTCCTTGTCTGATGCATTATATCATTTGAACTTTATAGAAGTTCTGATTTATTATCTGCATAATAAAGTAATTCTGCATAATTTTTATTTTTTTAGAGGCTAGTAGATGGGGTTGTATCCAGTTTTCTTAACACAAATTATTCTGAGTATGGTGAATCGTATCAGGATGCACACATATTTGTCAGTTTGTCCCATAATTGGTGATGAAATTTGATCATTTGGTTAAATGGCATTTGCTGTATTTTTCCATTGTTAGATGGCTTTTTTCTGTTTGTAATCCATAGCGGTCTATGTGGGAGATGCTATGAAAACATATAAATATTCTGAATCTCAACAAAATTTTACCCAGTGGTTTTAGCATCCACTGGTGATTCTTGCTCAAATCAACTATTACTTTTGTGGTTGCACAAAGATGCTTTTCTAATTCTAACATTCATTCTATATTTATTATCTGGCATTCTTTTATAAAGAAGTGCTCTCCCGTCTTCCCTTTCTTTAGTATCACTTTGAATACATAATTTTTTTAATCCTCACTTGAGGACATTTTTTTCATTGCTTTTAGAGAGAGAGGAAAGGGGGTAGAGAGAGGGAGACAGAGAGAGAGGCATCAATGTGAGAGACAAACATCGATTGGTTGCCTCCATATGAGCCTAGAATAGGGAGCATCCAGCCTGGTCTGGGGATCAAACCTGCAACCTGACGAGGAATAAACCCACAACCTTTCAGTGCATGAGAAGGCACTCCAACCAACTGAGCCATGCTGGCCAGGGCAAGTGGATTCTTCTTCCTTTCTTTTTTAAAAAAATAACTCACTATCATCATTATTCTTTCTGTTGATGAAATTATGCCAAATTACCCCAGTCTTCTGAAGCTCTTGTGTCTTTCTGACTCATCTCTATCAGTTTTTGAGCCCCTCTGTGCTACATGACACAATAAAATGCTCCAGGCTTACCTGTACTTGCTCTGCCCCACATGTAGAACCTTTAATTTCTTTGACACTGAATGTGAAACTGGTGTTAGAAACAAAACCTTAACAACAACTGTTTCCATTGCTGCCAGGCTGTTGTTGCTTCTAGGCCCTCCATATTTGCATTTTCTTTGTCCATCAATGAGAACTCTGGTGCCTGAAACATTAATATGTTTATTTGCTTTAAGGTGCGATTTTAAGTTCATAGTATTTTATTTATTTATTTTTTTGTCTCTGAGTTAAGCTGTAAACAAGTACTGTGAGAGTCTTATTTACTATCCTTGTAGATCCATATGCTTTTTAAAAGGATGTTTAGACACATTTGGATTTCAGGAGACATTGTTATTCTAAGGGGATATAGAAAACTACCCATTGCCTTTTCAAGCTTTAAAGCTTGAGTTGACCCTCATCTTTCAATTTGCATTTCATTATTGGCCAGAGAAACACCTGACTGATCACACACAATTTCAAGAGATGAGCAGAGTGCCAATCTACTATGTACCTAGTAGGATAACTGGAATACTACTTATTACTGCCACATCAATCTCAATGACCACAAATGCTTAGGTAATATACAAGCAATCAGTTTTTGTTAAGGCTTTAGCTATTCTCTTATTCTAGGTTACCCAAAAACAAAGCCTGAGGCAAAGGCTTATGTGAAACTTCTTATTAGGGAATACAGGGAAGTATGAGTGAATTATTAGGGAATACAGGGAAGCTGGTATGAGTAAAAAGGAGAATGAGGCAGATTAGAAAGAGCCAAAGGATACATTCTGAGCTGACCGTAGTACCGCTGGGTATCAAATGCAATCCATTACTTACTCTTGAAGGGCCTCCTTCTAATAGGCTGTACTGAACGACTGTGTCTTTGGATAGTCCATCTTGGGAAGAAGAAATTTTCCATCAGCTCTTGTCTGCCATCGCTCAAAGGATTGCTCCATAAAGTGTTAACTCTCTTGAACTTTGATTGTGCATGTGTCTGTTCTGAGTAAGTGAGGCAGGGTCTCACATCTTAGTGGCAAAAGAGAAGACCTGGGATAGATGATGAAAGATGTATCCATTGCCTGTAGGGTCAGGTACTACTGGGTAAACCTACAGGAGCCCATATAGAGTCGTTGTCAAAGTGAATGCTCAGGTGGACCCATTGGACAAGGACCCCAGAGAAAAATGGGTGCCTTAAAATAAATACAAGGTGGGGCAAAAGTAGGTTTACAGCTATTCTTATGGAAAGTAATTCAATAAATAATAAATAATAATATAAGAATAAATTCTGTGTTTCACATACAGCTGTAGACCTGCTTTTACCTACCCCTGTATGTAATGTAATAGAACTACTGTGTAATTATGTCTTCTCCAAAACAAATCCTTTTTCTGACTCTGCTTTTTCCATAAATGATATTTGAATTATCCAGATGATTTAGGTTTGAGACCTTTGAGTTATCTCTAACACTTGCTTCTTCTCACTATGCAATCACAGTGAGAAGCTGAGTTATGTAGGATTGAACTCCACACATTGGCTCTGGAATCTGTAATGTCATTTCTATTCCCAATGCCGTCACTTTAATTCAACTTCGAGTACATTTTGCCTGAAATAGCCACCTGATATTTTCCATACTTTCTGCCTCTTCTTTCTCTTATTCACTCTGAAAACTCCTTGCCAGAATAATCTTCCTAAAGCATCTGATGTTTTTTTCTTCTTCATAACATCAACTGTTTCCAAGACTACCAAATTAAATTTAACTTTCTTTCCATAGGATCTAGAACAATCCACAAATTAATCAAACCTACCTTATCTCCCTGGTTCTGTTTTACTAGGGTCCTTGTACACAATTGCAGCCAAAATGGATTTTACATGTTTTCTTGGACAACTGTGGTTTCTTGATTTTATTCCTTGCCCATATTTTCCTTAATCTTAAATGCTCTTCCTACTACTGCTATTTTTCAAAATATTCTCCTTCCTTCAAAGCACATTTTTATTTTCATCTTTTTTAAAGCACATTAAAAAATATCTTCTTCAGGAAGCCTGGGCAATTAAGGCTTATTTTTAATCACTGCTAGTAGCCAGTCTCTTGCCAGGGTGTTCTTCAATTCTTTTCTTATTTCAGCTATTTTTTACCTTCCTTTAAAGAGAGGTGTGTGGGGGAGCCGGGAACATGAGGGTGCTCTATTATCAGAGCTATGAACACCCTGAGCTGCTGTCTAGTTTAAGAGCTTAATTCAAAGAAGGAAAGAGGTAAACTTGGCAGGCTCAGATGAGGGAAATTGAAGGTAATTATGCTGCAAAGATGCCCATGTTTTGTATTCCTAGATGGAGCTCCTTGATCATACAAGGCTGTAGAAAAGGTTTTCTCAGCTGCCATTAGACTGTAAAGCATGATTGAGACAGATGACAATGACCAATTTTGCAAAGACAGTGCACTATAGTATCTGTTGATTTGGACGATCTGGCAGGACTGGGAGGGGGTCAGAAGGAATGTGTTCTTCCTTTCCCTCGTACCTCAGGAAGGTGAAAGTGACATTGAAGCTCATGTGCCAAAAAATGCTTAATTATAAACAAACTCTAAATTTAATTACATTTAGAAACTATAGTAAACAATAGTCAATCAGTAAATCTCTACCACAGCACTTTAGTCATATGAAATATTGCTTAATTGACACCATTTCAAACAGTCAGATATCATTTGCTTTATTTGAATGGAGTTATTTTTACTAATAACAAAATTGGGAAGAAATGACTTTTATTGCATATAAGCTGACATTTTGTTCTAGTGAGAACATATTTTTGGTAGGAAAAAGATGAAAGCTATAAATAGTAACTTGGAGAAGTCATTTTTATCTGGCAAATTCTGACTGAGAAAAGTCCTAAAACTCTTGTCTTAAGAAGTGTTTAATCTTAGATCAGCTTTTTCGGTCATCTTAAGAAAAGGAACAAGATTGCCTTTTGTGTTTGATATTGATATTGGATATTAAACAAGGTTTCTAGTTTCAAAGTAAATATGATTTTATTTATGAAGAAGAGGCCTACTTATAAGGAGGAAGCTGGCTAGTTTTGGCCCATTTCCCTGGAATCACAATTTCCTATCTGATGGGAATGTGAGGAGCGTGCTTGTTTATATTCCAGAAAAGACAGTGGGAAGAAGAAAGGAAACAGCATCCAGGGACTGACCTTTTGACCCAGCAGACAGCCACAGAATCCAAGACTTTAAAATTAGGATCACAGGCATCAGGGGTGCATCTTTCAAAGGCAATATATATATATATATCTATCAATATATATATATTTATATATCTTATATATATATAGGCAATATATATATATATATATATATATATATATATATAAAATTCTGAGTTTTGTGGAGAATGCAGGACTCTCTTCCAACAGTTTCTTGAATCTGTTCTTCATCATTTTTCCTCAGGATAAATACAACAGCTTCTTAGCTGGTCTCCTGGCCACCAGATTCACCTGGCTTCAGTCCATGCCACAGTCTGCCACCTGGATCAGAACTGGAATGACAGAGGATGTCTATTTTGCTCACCAAGCCAGTACCTGGCAATTACATAAGTAAAAACATTAAAAAATTAATGAATACATGCATTTTCCAAGATAACAAATTCAAATAATGCTACCCCTTTGCTTATAATCATCTTTTGTTATGCTATTGATTATGGAAAAATGTCAAAATCCTTACCTGACCCTTCTCATTAGCATCAGTGGCCCCTTCCCTGCATCCTAATGCGCTCCATCACCGCATTGTACTGATTTGTTGATTGTTTGCTCTCACACCTAAACAGTGAGCTCTGTGAAGGTGGAAATTATGCCTTATTTGTCTTTATATGTTTAAACCCTTAATATATTTTTGGTACCTGGTAGGTATTTATGATTTTTTTCCATTTTAATGCTATTTAGTAAACAAGTTCATGTGCATTCTATGCACATGATGCAATTCAATTTAAGAAATATCTATTGAATGCCTGTTATACATTTAAATCTCTGACTCATGATTTTTTAGACTTAATATTTCCTTTCACATGTTATCTAGTGACTGAGGTTGATTTTTGTTTGCTTGTTTTTCTTTTAAAACAGATTAGTCTTCTGTTACAAAGCGATGTTTCAATTCTTTTGATCTTGTTAAACAAGGTTCTTCGGACTTTTTACATCCCACCGAGCCCCCTTTTCAGGAGCAGTTTGAAAATGCTGGGGATTTATTTTGTGTATTTTAGTGTATTCTTTTTATTTATTTAAACTTATTTATTGTTTATGCTATTAGTTGTTCCAATTTTTCTCCCTTTGCCCCCTCTACCCAGCGACCCTGGACTCCCTCAGGCAAGCTGCGCACCTCTGTCATTGTCTATGAGTCAGGCTACGTGTTCTTTGAGTAATCCTTTTACCTTCTTATGACCAGTTCCCACTTCACCCCTCCCCTCTGACAGCTGTCAGTCTGTTCCATGTTAAAATGATGTTTTGTTTTTTTTTTAAAAATTTGTATCTTTGGTTTGATTATGTCACTACCACATTTGGCCATAGGATGGAATAGCTATGATGACAGATTTCTAAATATCTTTTATTAACACCATTTTCCCATGTAATGCAAAAAAGATATGTGCAAGTTATATCAAGTGACTGTAAGGTTTAGTGACATAAATGACAATATGTATATTTATTTAGTGTTTCTAAATACTCCAGGTCCTGTGCTGACTCGATGCTGCACTGTGTTATTTGATCTTCACAACAACCTTGTAAGTAGGTACATTTTACCTACTTACAAGTGAGAACACAAAGGATCCAAAAACTTTGTTATTTCCCTAATGTCACACAGTTAGTAAGCAGGAGCACATTAGGGATTTGAACTTCATGCTCTCTGATTCTTTTTTCTTTTCTTTTCTTTTCTTTTCTTTTCTTTTCTTTTCTTTTCTTTTCTTTTCTTTTCTTTTCTTTTCTTTTCTTTTCTTTCCTTCCTTCCTTCCTTCCTTCCTTCCTTCCTTCCTTCTTTCTTTCTTTCTTTCTTTCTTTCTTTCTTTCTTTCTTTCTTTCTTTCTTTCTTTCTTTCTTTCTTTCTTTCTTTCTGTTTTAACTCTTTTGACCCAAATTCCATGGTTATATTTTCTTTCTTATTTTTTAAAATTATTTTATTATCATTCAATTACAGTTGTCGGCATTTATCCCTCACCACTCCCTCCAGCCCAGCCATTCCCACCTCCCTCCCCTGCTTCCACCCTGCCTTTGGTTTTGTCCATGTGACCTCTACAGTTGTTCCTCTCTGATTCTTGAAATCAGATAGGCCCACTACTCCCAGTGATTCTTATCATTCAATAATGTACAAACTCCTTGGAAAATTCTTAAGGATACCCTCTCCCCTAAGAATTTCTCCAAAAATCCCAGTTTGAGAAATACTGATTTAAGAAACTAAAGCTTTTTCTTATGGTAATGTTTTTTTTGAATTGAATTATTACTGCAAAAGAGAAGTTTTAGATTTATACAGGGTAAGATGGATAGTTAAAAGATTTCCATCAGCATAAAAACACAAACTTTAAAAATCTTATGCCTTCACAAGTTTGTCCTTGGACTCTGGGTTCATAGGCAGTGGAACAGCAAAGGATTGTTTCGGATTACGGAAAGGAGACGCCTTTGCACCCCCATAATCTCTCTTGTCCATCCCTGTGCTGGATGCTGTGGTGCATTCTCCGGATCTGCCTTCAGCGCCAAGACTCTTATTTCCCCAGGGACTAGAAGTGCTGGCTGTTGAAGGTCCACAGCTGATTCCTTCCCCAGGCAATTCTTTTGGCTGCTCAAGATTACATCCCATTCCTGGGGCATATTTCTATGAGTACTTGATGAGAGTGGAAAGGGTGAGTGGGGGTGTGTGGTGGGAGAGTTGCAAAGGCCTAGTTCCTTATTCAACTCTGGTAAAATCTGAAGGGCCATTCGGCTTCCAAAAACTCTGTGGGATGGGCTGATGCCTCTGTTGCAATTGCACCATGGTTCATCTCCTCCTGCCCTGTCCTGCTTCCCTTGCTCCCTTACAAGTGTTGTTCTGAGACTACCCCACAATAAACCACCTCTGTGCACATGTTTGACTCAGGAACCAACTCAAGACAACTTCTAAAGCCACCTAAGTCAGCACTCACTCCAAACAAGACAGTATGATTTCTATGAGTATGCAGCGTTAAGATGAGGCCTTTAAATCAGATTGTTGTCCCTTAAGCTCCTGCATCAGATATTCCAGAAGAGAAACCCTTGACTCTAATGCACTACAGGTGTATACACTAAATATATGCAACCACCTTCTCATCCTCAGAAGTCTCTATCTCCATCTTATAGAAGTCTCTATCTCCGTGGAGGGGAGATTCTATACAGTGCAACGTGAATTCAACCAGTTTAGGCAAGAAAAAAATTCATAGCTGAGGCTTGAATGTTTTTGTTTGGTTTCCTAAATTGACCAAGTAAGTAGAATAATTAGCACTAAAACCCTCCTTGTATTATGTAGATGGCCTAATATTATAACCCAATATTTAAACTAAGAAAATTCAGCTCATATTTGGTGGGTGACAAGACAGTACATATCCATAGTAAAAGTTTCTCTATGAGTTTATGTGGAACTAGTGACCAATGCTTTTATCCCGCAGTAATCTTAAACAGGAACAATTTGTATTGAGTTCCAGTAGGTGGAGGTATGCCTGATTTGCTGAGGAGGAAGAATGCAAGAAATGCAGAGAGTGTATGAGATGCCACACACTTACAATTTGTACTTAGTTTCAGAACATGATTTTGTAAACTTGAGGAAAAGATGAATACAAAATAATCATACAGCTTATACAAATAATTCAAGTCAAAAATTTATCTGTGGCTCAAGTGATCTTATTTGAATCATTTTAAGTTGATTAAAATAAACAATTGTCAAAATCATTCTTTTCTTAAGTAGTATAGTGAACTTAAAAGAAAAAAGTGTAGTTGAGATCATATTTAAGATTTATATACCAACACACTTCTACCTTATGAATGTAGTTCTGAGATAGCAGTGCAATGCACAACAAAAGAAGAACACCAAAATTTTAAGTGCCCCTGTATTCCTTTTGCATGGCCATCAAGACATACCTTGATAATCAATGGAAGGTAATAATAATTGTCCTTGTTCATGTCACAGGACTGTGACAAAGCTAAAGTGAGACTAGCAGGCAAAGAGAAAGTTAGAACAAGGTACACTGCAGTGCTAAGTATTAGCATTATTATGGAATGGAAGAGAGGAAAACTCTCCTAGCTGGTCAAACTGTGGCAGCAGAGAAAAAAAAATCCACATGGAGATTCAGAAGATAATTTCTTTACAGTCTTTGCTCGCTATATTTATAGAAATAAATGTCAAGGTACGCTTGGCAAGAAATGATAGGTATGAGTCACATTTCTCCAGTCTCATTCCTGAGATGCTATCTTTTACCTTTCTGAGTATGCACAAGTCTGACACTGAGTTTCTGCTCCTTTATGGGAAATAGTATCAAACATTCAAATAAAAGCAGGACAGTCATTTTTCATACAGGCTTTGTTTTCATTTCTATGACTTGGAAAGACCAAGTTTCCAAACGCAGAAATCAGTGGAGCTGGTCTGCAACTGGAATCCTTGCTTGAACTCTGGACTTTATAAAGCAATTAGTTTTAAACATGCTCTTGGAAGAGAGAGTGTAAGCTTTGAATTTAAAACCCTATTCTCTATGCATTGCTTTCACATCAAACAAAACCAGGCTCATTTATAGAGTAGAAAGGTGTGAATAAGACTTGTAAGTACCTTGGTTTTTTGTGTTTTCAGTATATTTTTCAATGTTTCTGAGATAGCATCTATGTGATCAGTTATTATGTCATAATCTGTCAAGTGAACAGGTGTTAACATCAAGAAACTGTGCCAGTTCTTTTAGAATACACTGACTTTTAAGGTTAAAAATCTTAACTCGTAATACTAGTGGCAAAAACTTCTATAGTTTCCTTACAGCTTAATAATGAGGGTGGCATGACCCCTCCTCAACTGTAACATCGTGAATCATTGTCTGATTTTTTCGCTTTTCTTTCACTTCCAAATTCCCTGAAATATCTTATATGTGTCATCTCCACCTGTTTATTCTTTATTTCCTTGTGGTCTAAATTCAGCCTTTCCTAAAATCAGCTGTTCCTGAGTATGAAATGGATGAGTCTTCATACTCATCCATTACCTTTTAGGAAATACATCTAAAGACTTTTTAAAACAGACTCAAATTTTCATACCTTCCTTTGCCTTGCTGAGTGACCTCACTGCCTTGAAACTCTTCCTTTGTTCTCTTAACTTCTGTGACCCTATATAAAACTGATTCTCAAAGCCAGCAGGTTCTCTCAATTTTTTTATTTTGGTCATGACTTAACACCATAAAGTTATTTTTGATTCATTTTCATCCCTTTTTACTAAGAGTTTTCTATTTTTTCTTTGTAATGTTTTATCTCTTTTTTTCACTTCCAAATCCCACTGTTACCACTCTTGTCCAAATCCTGTGTTGTGCTTATTCTTCTCAACTGGTCTCTTTGGGTTCAGTTTTTTCCTCATTCCAACTGTTACTAAGCTACTGCTAGAATTTTTCTTTTTCTTTTTTTTCCTCCAAAAACCCTTTATTGTTCCTTTGACAAAACACTCTATAATGTTCTGTGCTTGGAAGGGGCTGGATTCAAGACAGCTGGGAATGCATTTGATAATAGATTTCCCTTAATTAGAAAATACTTCCAGTGAAGATGCAGAGAAAACATGTGAGTGCTTATCTTGGATAAGCAAAGGTCTGTCCAGAAAAAGTGCAGCCATTGTTAATATAATGAGAATGGTTTGCATGACATCGATGTACCCTGGCAGCCAAGGAGAATGGACTGGAATTTGCATGCATGAATATGATGATTTCACTGTACTAGTCAGTGGGGGCAGTAGACACTGTTGAGTGAGCATGTGTACTGTGTGGCCGTCGCATTAAAAACGACTGAGCAAGTAGAGTAATGAATCTGCATCAAATTTTGCGTTATGCTTAAACATTCTTCCATGGAAACTATTAGGATGATTCAGAAGGCCACAGCTATGGGCAACTGGTGATCAGCAGCTTCATCATGACAACATGACCACTTATGCATCCTGTCTCATGCAGAGTTTTTTTGTGAAATGTCTAATCACCCAGACCCCCTATAGCCCAGATTTGATACTCTGTGACTTCAAGCTTTTCCCCAAATTAAAATTGCCTTTGAAAGGGAAGAGATTTCAGATCATCAGTGAGATTCAGGAAAATACTATGGGGTAGCTGATGGCAATTGGAATTGTGTGAAGGCCAGGTGCCTACTTTGAAGCGGACTGAGGCATCATCATCTTATGTACAGTGTTTCTTGTTTTTCTATGTCTCTATTTTTCATATTACATGGCTGGATACCATCTGGACAGACCTCGCAGGTGCTGAGGGAGGCCAATTTAGTCAGAAGCTTGAAGTTGGATTGCACAGGCTAGAGGTCAAGGCTGTGCAATCAAAGGTGACATGAAGGGTTAGAGATTGAAATGGAGCCAATGTGGAAATGTGTTGAAGAATATTAGGGGCTCCAGCTCTGGCCAGGTGGCTCAGTTGATTGTAGCATCACATCATCCTCTACACCAAAAGGTTGTAGGTTTGATCCTTGGTCAGGGTACATACCTAGGTTGTGGGTTTGATCCCCAGTCAGGGAGCCTATGGGAGGCAACTGATCAATGTTTCTCTGTCACATCAATGTTTTTCTCTCTCTCTCTTTCTCGTTCTTCTTCTCTCTAAAATCAATAAATACATCCTTGGGTGAGGATTTAAAAACATTAAAAATATTAGGGGCTCTAATCTAGAAAGAAAAGGCCATTATGAGGACAGATGAGGGTAGTTGTCATGGCAGGTGATCCAAGGAAAAAGCCACAAATTTTGGTTACTATACTGCTAGGGACAATGTGGGGAGAGGGGTTAGTGACCAAGTTGAGTTCTATGATTTCTGTTGTGATTGTTGCCTAAGGAATAAAGATTTGTTACATGGGCTTGGGAAGGATCTAAAGAGAGAAGTTAACAATTTCCAGGAATTCCTTTATATGAACCTATTTTTTAACCAAATGGATGGAATAATTATTCCCCAGCCCATTCCTACATCTCTGCCATATTCCTTGCCTAACATGCCATGATCTTTTCTGCTTTTGTGAATTCTACCTTTTCTTTAAAATTCACATTTTATCTGAATGAACTAAAACTGAATTTTATCAGTTTTAGTTCTTGGTTCCCAGCAATGGAAGTAAATACTGACTAAAGTAATACTGAAGCCTTCTTTTCCCTTCTCCCGCAAAAGATGGGGAGTCAGAATTTACTAGAAGTGCTCACAGAATACAAAGGAGACTAGAAGATAAGGATGGCACTGCTGGAACCCAGGAAACTCTGGAAGGTCAAGAAGCAGTATATATAGCAAGCACCTCAAGGCAAGAAGAGCCTGGTAAGGACTCCATCATTGCCACTTCTTATAATACAATAAGCGGCATGATTTATATGGGGGTAGAGTCACATAAAGATATAGAGAATGAGAGAGAGTATGCATTAGCAGTTTTCAAACTGCTTATTGTATTGTATTACATCCCATTTAAATTTTATTTAAATTTCTCTTATATTTTTAACTTTCTCTTTCTATTAATCTGGTGTATTCTTGTAGGCTGCTCTTGTTGAATGAGTTCTCATATAAATAAAATAAAAAAATATATGTGGAGCATATCTATGTCAATGCCAGTTGTCATATCTCAGAATAGTCCTCGTGTACTTTCAGTGTTCTGGACATCTTTTATCTACTGAAAGGGATCAAGAATGAGAAACAATAGTTAGTCCTTGCAGGCAAGATTTATCTCTGCCAATTCTTATCTTTGCCAGAGCAGCTAAATGTTTTAATTCAGTGATTTTTAATTGCCTTCTCTTTCAACTTTTGTGAGAGTGTCAATAAGGATATCAGAATATCAATTATGATTCTACATCTCTCAAACCTGCCTTGGAGTTATTGAAAATATACCCAGATACTCTATGAGTGAAATGTTCATCATCTTGGCTCTAAGACATAAAGATTGTCTGCCCATCACTTTAGCCACCTCACTTTTCAGGACCAGGTTGTTATTCCACATGAATGAAGTTCCCTGCCCTGCTCCTCTCATTTGCATATCAAGCAGATTGAACATTATGGGGGTGTTTTGAAGATAATGTTAAAATTTATAAATGTTTTCTCCATATTTTAGCAGAGGAATAAATCAGAAAGAGCAAGGTAAATAATTATTTTTTTTCATTTTCATGGAATATCTTTTTCCATCCCTTTCAGTCTGTATCTGTGTCTTTCCATCAGAAGTGAGTTTCTTGTAGACAGTATATGTAAGGGTCTTGTTTTGTTATCCACTCAGCCTCCATATGTCTTTTGACTGGAGTGGTTAATCCATTTGCTTTTGAAGTAATTGTTGGTAGATATGTATTTATTGCCATTTTTTTATTCCTACCTCTGATCCTTCCCTGTCCCCCCTCCTCTCTCCCTTCCTTCTCCTCCTCCTTCTTCTTTCTTCCCCCTTAATATTCCTTAATATGAATTTGGTGGTAATGAACTACTTTAGCTTTTTCTTGTCTGGGAGGCTCTTTATTTGTCCTTCAGTTCTAAATTATAGCTTTGTTGAGCAGAGTAATCTTGATTGTAGATCCTTGCTTTTCAGCACTTTGAATATTTTATGCCAGTCCCTTCTGGCCTACAACATTTCTGTTAAGAAATCAGCCGACAGTCTTATGGGAGCTTCCTTGTAGGTAACTATCTTTCTCTTGCTGCTTTTAAGATTCTCTCTTTGTTTTTATACTTTGGCATTTTAATAATGATATGTCTTGGTGTAGGTGTCTTTGGATTCAACTTGTTTGGGATTCCATGCACTTCCTGGACTTGTATATCTTACTTTTTCACCAGGTTAAGAAAGTTTTCATTATTATTTCTTCAGATTGGTTGTCAATCTCTTGCTCTCTCTCTCTTTTTCTGGCACTTTCATGATTCAAATGTTAGTACACTTAAAGTTGTCCCAGAAGCTACTTATATAACTTTCATTTTTAAAACCCTTTTTTTCTTTTTGCTGTTTTGATAGAAAACTGTTCTAATAGAGTGTTTTCTTCCTCCTTATCTTTCAAATCTATGATTTCTCTGCTTCATCTACTCCACTGTTAATCCCTGTAATGTATTCTTCATTTCAGTTAATGTATTCTTTATTTCTGATTTTTTAAAATGTTTTCTATCTCAGTTTTTATCTTTCCTATCTCTTTGTCAAAATTCTCACTAGGTTCCTCTACTCTTCCTCTAAGTTTATTGAACATTCTTATAGCTAGTGTTTTAAGCTTTGCATCTAGTAAATTGCTGTCTCCATTCTGTTTAGTTCTTATTCTGGAATTTTGTTCTGTTCTTTCATTGGGATATGTTTCTTTGTCTCCTCATTTTGGCAGCCTCCCTGTGTTCTTTTTCTATGTATTAAGTGGAGTTGCTACATCTCCTAGGTTTGGTAGAGTGGCCTAGTGTAGTAGGTGTCCTGTAGGGTCTAGCCTCATAGCCTCTCTGCTTACCTGAGCTGGGCACTCCATGTGTGCCTATGTCCTCCACTTCCCCCACTGTTTGAGCTATGTACACCTTCTTGTTGTAGTTGAAACTTGATTGCCATTGGTGCATCAGTGGGAAGGATTTAACCCTAGGTGGATCAGCTGCAAGGACTGTCTGTGGCTATTGTGGAGGATCAGCTGTGCAGGGTCCCCCCATGGAGTAGGACTTACCAGAACCTCTTACTTGATTCTTTAACTCAGCTCAGTTATTCTGATCCTTGGATTAAAATACAAGTAAAATGACTAAATTTGTTTAAATGCCAACATTAGGTTTTAGTGACTTCATTTTTCGGTATCATTAAGGAAAGCAACCTTAATGTTTATACTGGGATTTTGCTTCTGTATTTAAACTTTGTGTGATAAAAAGTTTCCTTTTGTATCTTCTTTCTGTCACCTCAACATTTTTCTCTCCTATTTTCCCTTATCCTTTATTCTTTCATCTCTTTTTCTTCCTCCTCTTCCTTCCCTTCTTTCCTCTCTGCCTAATCCCATCTCCCCTGCTCTATTTTGATTATTAAAAAAGAAAACACTGGCCAAGTGGCTCAGTTGGTTGGAGTGTTGTCCCATGCACTAGGAGTTTGCTGATTCTATCTTTAGTAAGGGCACATATCTAGGTTGTGGGTTTGATCTGTGGTAGGAGTGGTTATGGGAGGCAACTGATCGATGTTTCTCTCTCTCTCTCTTCTTCTTTCTCCAAAATCAATAAACATATCCTTGGGTGAAGATTAAAAACAAGAAAGGAAAAAAGAAAAGAAGTCCTGGCTGGGTAGCTTAGTTGGTTAGAACATTGTCTAAATAGGTTGTGGGCTCCCCGAGAGAGCACATTCAAGAATGAAACAATGGGTGCATAACTAAGTGGAACAACAAATTGATGTCTCTCTCTCTCTCTAAAAAAAAAAAAAATAAATAAATAAAATTTAAACATTTAAAAAGAAAAGAAAAACCAACAGAAATTTATTAATAGCTGGGCACTTACTATGTCCCCAAAACTGTATTATTTCAAATATTTTTTCTCAATCTGTTTTGCTGTTGGTAATTTTCTATGCCCACTGGTTTAACTATCACCTTTCTAATAAGACTTTCATCCGGACTTCCAGCCAAGATGGAGGCGTAGGCAGACACACTGTGCCTCCTCGCACAACCAAAATAAGGACAACAAAGATTTAGAAACAAGAAAACAACCAGAACTCAGAAAATTGAACTGTTTGGAAGTCCAACAACGATTCATCCAGACCAGTAAGAGGGGTGGAGTTGCGGCAGGAAAAAGCGGAGGTGCGGACCGGGCACACAGGCAGCAGCAGCTGGCAGCCCCCAGGTGCACAGGTGGCACCTAGCAGACCCCGGGCACGGGGTGGCAACTGTGAAGAACCAGTGAGGCCACACAAGGCAGCTGGCTGACCGGGTTGTCCCACATTCACGCGCAGATAATCCAGGCAAAGGGGAAGCGGTGGAAGGGAGTGGAATCTGAGAGTGAGCAGAGCAAGCGCCATTGTCTCCTCTCAGACCCCACCCCCACATACAGCATCACTACCCAGCGACTGGGCTGTCCCGCCCTGGGGAACACCTAAGGCTCCACCCCTCACAACATAACAGCCACGACTAGACAAAAAAAAAAAAAAAAAAAAAAAAAAAA
>PVKU01006826.1:0-96875 GCA_004027475.1 Anoura caudifer
ATCAAATTAGGGAAGTTTTCCTTCATTACTTTTTCAAATAGGTTTTCTATCCCTTGCTCTTCTTCTTCTCCTTCTGGTATCCCTATTATACGGATATTATTATGTTTCATATTGTCTTGCATTTCTCTTAATCCCTCTTCATTCTTTCTAAGCCTCTTTTCCTTTTCTTGCTCTTTCTGGGTATGTTTTTCTACTTGGTCTTCCAACTCACTGATCCGATCTTCTGCTTCATCGATTCTGCTTTTCATTCCTTCCACTGTGTTCTTCAGTTCAGAAATTGTACCCTTCACTTCCTCTTGGCCCTTGTTGATAGTTTCTATTTCCTTTTTCATGTTGATATAGTTTGCAGTGAGTTCATCGTAGCTTCCCTGTAGTTTCTGGTAGCTCATTGAGAGCTCTTGGAGCTTCCTGACAACCATTGTTTTGAACTCAAAATCTGACAGTTGAGCTGTCTCTGTTTCATTTAGCATTCTTTCTGGGGCTGCCTCCTTTCCTTTCATATGGGGATTATTTCTTTGTCTTCCCATTGTGTTTGAGGTTCTTCTTATTAGCCTTAACTTCTTAAATTGATCTGTTCTGGATCCCTGGGTTTATGGTGTGAACTGTGGTAGAATACCTGTGAGATTCAGTGGAGCTGTCTGCTTCAGGTATCCTGGTGTTCACAGTTTCCACTGTCTTATCTGTTGAAATGCCCCCTCCTTGGGATCATCTCTGGTTTTTTCACAGTTCCAGGGTTGGTTTTTTGTTGTTGTTGTTTTGTTTTGTTTTGTTTTTGTTGTCTGGTTTTTCAGTGCCCACTACAATTTTTGATCTCCTGATTTCAAATATGCTGTGTTTTTGATGGCTGTTTGCTCCATTCTGATGTAAATCGGCCAGAATATTCTCCTGTGTGTAGGGGGAAGTGAAATATGCTCCTTCCTACTGCACCGCCATCTTCCCATCCCCAGAAAAAAAGACTTTAAAAAATTTCTCGGAGGGGCTGAGCCTGTACAGCTGCGTGCAGGTTACTATACGTGATCCACTTCAAAGAACTTTAGACAGATTGAATTGGATTCCTTTATCAGGGGTATCCAACCTTTTGGCATCTCTGGGCCACACTGGAAGAAGAAGAGTTGTCTTGGGCCACACATTAAATACAAAAACATTAATGAAAACAAACAAACAATCTCATCATGTTTTAAGTTAATTGACGATTTTGTGTTGGGCCACATTCAGAGCCATCCTGGGCCTCATGTGGGCACAGGTTGGACACCCCTGTGTTTAGAGGGTTCCATTGCAGTGTTTATTTGATGATTTACAAGGAAGAGTGAAGCTTTCATAATAGGGAAGATAGCCATACAGGTGACTGTCTCCCATGGAAAAAAAAAAATCCATTCATTTTCTTAAAAATTCCCAATATCTTAGAAACATCAATTATTCTTATTTGGCTAAAACTTGGAAAATCTGATTTGTACTTATTGAAGTTTGTGTGAACCTGTTGAGGTGAAACCACCTGAGCCACCTTCCGATCCCCGCCGATCCCTGGCTATATTTGAGTTTTTCTAATAAATTACCAAGAAGAGAGACCATCTGGTGTGAACCTCTACTTTTCCCTCATTGCATCACTTAACTGCCACCCAGTCTTAGATGGAGCACATCCTTTTGATAGTTGCACTTCACTTGTATTTTTAAGACTCTGGGCACACATCTCATTCTACTCCTAAAATATACATCGAAAATCCCCAATCACTTTTTCATCTTCAGTTTCTGTCTCTGCTGGAGCTCACCCTGTACAAAAGCAGTGTAGTCTCTCAGACCCATGTGCCTGGCACTCTCTGCAGACACGCCACTCCCTCTTATCCTGTTAATGTGCTGTTCTGTGCCTCTTTCTTTCACTTACTGCCTTCCATAGCCCACGCTTTACTCATTCATTCATTTATTGAAAACACAATTATATTTAGTCACTAAATCAAGTGCTACCTTTTCAGCTCTCAGGTTTTTTACTGTCATTGAAACTGTTCTCAAAGCCTCTAGACTCATCAGGTTCTTCTTCATCCCCAACTGTTCTGCCTCTCTCTCTCTAGTCCTTTCTTCTCTTCTAACTCCTTTAGCACTGGAGTCTCCTGGAGGAACGTTTGATCCTCTTATTTATACTCACTCTCTGTTTTCAACAGGATTTAATCTCCTGGCTTCAAGTTATATGCAGATGACCATTATATCTGTTTACAGCCACATGTCCAACTCATTGTCAACTCTTTGATATGTATCTACACCTTGATCTGTGCCAATCTCTCCAACAGACCATGGTGGCAAGTGGGTTTTGTTTCATTGCTCACAAACCTGATTCTTTTCCTCCTTGTTATGCAAATGAGAACATTACTTAGTGGTCAGCAAGACTTAAATGTCTGCCATGATCTTTTGTCTCTATATCGATCTGATGTTCAGTAATGGGACATTTAAAGTCAGTTCTTCCTTCACAACATTCCTCTATTAAGTTATGTCACTTCAATAATCGTACATGCCCTCTGATTCATGCCTTCAATACCTGTCTTCTACATTACAGAAACAGCATTGCAGTCGATATCACTATCTCTAGCTTAGAACCTCCTGTGAATCAGATTAAATCGTATTGTTAATAGCTTTAATAATAACATTCTGAAAACTTTCTTCACTTCCTTCTGCCTTCATAACAAGCCTACTCTCCTAAATTTCATTAGGAAGCCCCATGATCTTTGAGCAATTTATACTTTCACGTGTATTGCAAACTAGCCTATCTCATATTTTCTTCACTCCACCCAAATTAAATTACTTGTTGTCCTCCAAAGGGTCAAGCAGTTTTCTATCTTAGCTTTTATGCTTCTCTCAGCCTAGAGTGACTTCTGTTTCCTTTTCAAATTGGCCAACTTACTCCAAAATTCAAGAGCAAACCAGTAAGTAGCAGAGCCTGGATTCAAGTTCAGATTTATCTAACTCCAAGCTCATGTTCCTTATAATACTGAATTTTCTCTGCTATGATTCTTCTATATAGGATTACTCACACATGGATTCAGATTCATGTTTGTAATCATTTAACACTTCGCCTGCTATGTGCCAAGCATTGTTATAGGACCAAATGCTATATCAATAAACATATGGAATAATCCTTGCCCTAATGGAGGGTGTATGCTGATGGGAGAGGCATAATATGATTAAGGTAAACAGTGTAGATAAGAAAATAACATTTTCATTAATATGTAAGTAATCTGCATTAAGTAAAGTAAAATCTAGTAGTGAGTACCCAAAAGGAAAAATAAAAGATGAAAATGGAATATGCAGAGAGAGCTTAATATTTCGGTTTGAGTTGTCAGAGAAGGACTCACTAAGAAGGTATATTTTGAATAAAGGCTGAAAATAGGTGTGAGTGTCTATGGGGAAAACAAATGATTCAGGAAGAACACAGGCAGTGCAAAGACCCTGAATTGTGGGGATACTTGCACTATTCAAGGAAAGTTATGAATGGAGGGGCACAGTGCTAGAAGATGCTGTCTCAACTGTAGTAGTGGACCCAATGACATAGGGTCTTGAAAGGAGTGGTCACAATTTAGGTTTTTATTACCAGTGAGATGGAAAGCAATCAGAGGAATGACATAAGCTTGTATTATTTCAACATGGCTGCTGTGTGGCAAATACACTAAAGGGAACAAGGATGGACACAAGTAAGCTAGTCAGAATGCAGTGGTCCAGGCAAGATGAAACAGGTGCTTGGGGTGGGATTGTTTCTCTTTTCTTTCCCCCCAATTTTTCACTGTGGTAAAATACACATCATATCAAATTTACTATCCTAACCTTTATCAATGTACAGTTCAGTGGTATCACGTGCATTCACAAACTTGTACAATCATCACCATCCTCCATCTCCAGAATTCTTTCCATCTTGCAAACTGGAAGCTCTGTGTACATTAAACAGTAACTCTCCATGACTCATGCCCTGCAGCCTCTGGTGAAACCACCACTTTACATTTTACTCTCTGTTTCTGAGTTTGGCTCTTCCCACCCCCCAAGATTCCACATCTAATGAATCATGCAATAATTGTCTTTCTGTATCTGGCTTATTTGACTTAGCATACTGTTGCCCTCTAGGTTTATCCATGTTGTCACAAATGGCAGAATTTCCATTTTGAAAGGCTGAATAATATTCTGTTGCATGTTTGTCCATTTTCTTCATCCATTTGTCCATACATGGACATCTAGATTGTTTCTATGTCATGGCTACTGTGAATAATGCTGCAGTGAACATGGGGGTGCAGACAGTTCATTCAGGTACTGTTTTTGTTTCCTCTGGATATCTACCTAAAAGAAGGATGGATGAATCATGTGGCAGTTCTGTTTTTTTTTTTTTTTTTAATTCTCACCCAAGGATATGTTCATCAATTTTAGAGAGGAAGAGAGAGAGAGAGAGACAGATAGACAGACATAGATATTGATCTGAGAAACATCTGTAGGCTGCCTTCCCGCTGACTGGGGGTTGTACCTGCAACATTTTGATGTAAAGGATGTCACTCCACCCAACTGAACCACCTGGCAAGGGCTGGCAGTTCTATCTTTTAATTTTTGAGGACCCTCCATACTGTTTTTCATAATGCATCTGTCAGCCCACATGATGCATAGTAGTTCAATTCTGGCTATGCTTTGGACAACCTATAGGATTTGCTAATGCAATGTGGAAATGTGTTTGCTGTATCCTTTGAGAATATTTAATTGTGTTTTTAATTATTATAATTGAATTTATTGGGGTGACATTGGTTAATAAAATTATATAGGTTTCAGCTGTACAATTCTACACCATCTGTACACTGTGTTGTATGCTCACCACCCCAAGTCAAGTCTCCTTCCATCACTATTTATCCCCCCTTTACCCTCTCCTACCTCCTCACCCCCTTCCCCCTGCCAATCTCCAAACTGTTGGTTGTCTGTGTCCATGAGTCTTTTTTTTTTCTTTGCTTCATCCCTTTACCCATCTCACCCAGTCCCTAACCCCTTCCCTCTGACAGCTGTCAGTCTGTTCTCTCTTTCAATATTTAATTGTGCCTTAAAAAGCCAAAGAGGATGGATAAAACATCTAGGTGGCATTAAGCATCAATCATAAATAAATTAGTAGCTTATGGAGTACACATGAAACCCATGAGTTATGTTTAGCTGATGAGGAACCAAATAGCCTGTGAGACATAGGCAGAGGTCAAAATGTATGCTAAGTATAGATAGTAACTTAACCTACTACATGTATTAAAAATAGATGGAATAAATGGAGTGCACATGAGTGTTAATTATGACTAGAAAGAGAAGAAAAGACCAAATTAGAAGGTATGGTCCTGTCACCTCTGAGCTGATAGCTATATCATTCCTGAAGTGGCCACCCCATAAGGATACTGTGGTCTCATTATGGTCTCCTAGGTGCTCTACATAAGGAATGCGAATGAATTCCATAGCTGTTTAGTAAACTAACTGATAAGCTACAGCTAGAGGTCAGGTATATTTGCCCCTGCATCTCTGCAGCAGAGCAAATGCACATGGCAGTATCCGGCACTTTCTGTCTGTTGGGCCCTTGCTCAGGTTATCACCTCTGCTTCCGTCTGCATTGTCAGTAGGGAAGGCTGACACAGCAAAGCATATGGACATTGTACAACCCAAGATTTAGACAGTGTATCCTTCCTATTGTTTGACTTTACCCCAAAGGTGTTACCTTCCCGGCCGTTTCACCTTGCATCTTGCCATAAGCTTTAAAATGATTTATTTATTTTTGAAATTTGTTGGGATGACATCAGTTAATAATAACATTAGATGAGTTTCAGGTGTAACATCTTTATAATATGACGTCCATATACTCTATTGTGTGCCCACCACCCAAAGTCTAGTCTCCTTCCATTACCATATACTTGACCCCCTTTACCCTCTTCTTCCTCCCCCCACCCCTCCCTCCTATGGTAACCACCATTCTGTTGTCTATATCTATGAATCCATTTTGTTTTGTTCATTGTTGCTTTTTGTTTCACATTTCACATATAAGTGAAGTCATACAGTGAATGATGGGATTTGACCCTATTTATTTGGTTGGTGAGCCTTTGTGTTCCATGACCTCTAGGATGGCATAGTGGCAGCAGAATTGAGGCCACCATTCATCAAGGTCATGCTCCGCATGGCGTAGTAGGTGTGAATTATGAAAGAATTGAAGGAACCAAGGATTGCTATTACAATACAAGGTTTTTTGTGGGATGCCCATCCTGTGGAGCTTTCCCAGCCACCACGTATGAGAATACATCATCCCAGACACAGTCTGTTGTTCTGATGGTGATTCCCTCTAGTGGAGAATGCCCCAAGCCCTTCCCCAAAAGAGCTTTTATTGGGATTGCTATGTGCAGGTGTAGACAGCATGCATGCAAAACTCATCAATGTCTATAAAGGTGTAGTTACAGAAAACATATTATCTATAGATAACAATTGAAGAATGACAGAGATCTGCCTCAGGTCAGGGTCTATAAGATATGCTGATGCCAGAGGGTCATTAAGGTGTGATTCATGAGATTAGGAGTTCATGCCCTTATGCTTTGAATTTAAACATCTGGTTTATATCAACAGGGCTATACAAAGCAAAACAAGCTTCAAAGGATAAGATGTATTTTTCAAGCCTGATT
Organism: Anoura caudifer; assembly: GCA_004027475.1. Lineage (NCBI taxonomy): Eukaryota > Metazoa > Chordata > Mammalia > Chiroptera > Phyllostomidae > Anoura > Anoura caudifer. The sequence goes on from PVKU01006826.1 coordinate 6,648, forward strand.
TCCCAGGGGAATTCTCAGTGTTAGCATCGGGTCATGCCTGCCTCCTGCATTCCCAGTTTTCCAGTCAAGTCTTATAGGCCTCTTTCAAGGCCTAGCTTGTGCAGGGCTACAGTCTCTGATACCACACAAAATGATCCCCACCACTTTTTGGTTTAAGCAATTGGAAGAATGTGAGTTTCCAATGATTCAGAAAGGATAGACTGTGGGAGGAGTGGGTTTGGGAGTAAGTTAGGAGCTCAGTTCTGAATATGTTAATGTTGAGATGCTTATGAGTCTTTAATATATGTCAGTCTGGGGTATCTAAGATTAGAGTTGAAGATGAATAATTTGGCAGTCATCAGCAACATAGATGGGATTCAAACTCATTGATTTGGATGAGACCACTTGGGAAAAAAGTACAGATAGATGAGAGATCCCAAGACTTAGATATGAGAAGCAATCAGCAAAAGGGATAAAATGGATGACCAGTATGATGAGAGGACAAAGGAGGAGGGTGTGGCATTTTGGAAACTGATAGAAGACAGTGTTTCAGCAAGAGCAGTGTTTTACAGCATTAAATGTTAATGATCAGGTCAAGTAACATGGGGATTGAAAACCAGTCAGTGAAAGGCCAGTGGGTAGGGTCCCTTGGAAATCTTGGTGCATGGCAATTACAGTAGAATTACTAATAACACTGGGTTCACTCTCAAACCTGTCCTATTTTGGCCAGTAAGTTAATATGCTGTAACTTTAGCTAATATTCGCTTTGATCAGAAAAATGTCAGTAGAGTACATGATTTTCTGGTGGTTGTCAATGACTGGCATGGGCTCCAGAAAGAATGAAAGTGAAAGAAGCTACACTGAATAGTTTGTGTCCACGTGGATGAAAGTGTATTTCTCTTGGATTAACCTTGCCTGCTAACTATTAATGAGTCTCTATACTAGTCTCCTCTTGCTCCTGTGATGAATAACCACAAATTTGATGCCTTAAAGCAACAGATTTATTATCTTACAATTCACAAGTTCAACCTGAGCCTCAGTGAGTTAAAATCAAAGCATCAGCAGGACTGCCTTCCTTCTGGAGGCTTAGGGGGTGGTTATATTTCCTTCCCCTTCCCCCAGCTTTTACAGGCTTCCCTCTTTTTTTGGCTCATGCCCTCTTCCATTTTCAAAGATAGCAAGGGCAAATTGAGTCTTCTCATATCACATCACTCTGACCTACTCTTCTGCCTCTGTCTTCCACTTATAAGCACTCATGATTACATTGGGAGAACGTGGATAATGTAGGAAATTCTACCTACTTTAAAGTGACCTGATTAGCAAACTTTATTGCATCTACAACCTTAATTCACCATTGTCATGTAATGTGACATATTCACAGGTACCAGGGATTAGGACATGTACATCTTTAGGGGCTGTTCTTTTTTTTTTTTTTTTTTTTTTTTCATTTTTTTAAATAACTGTTTTTTAAAAGATTTTATTTATTTTATTTTAGACAGAGGGAAGAGAGGGAGAAAGGGAAGGAGAGAAACATTACTGTGTGGTTGCCTCTTGAGCACCCCCCTACTGGGGACCTGGCCTGCAACCCAGGCATGTGCCCTGACTGGGAATCGAACCAGTGATCCTTTGGTTTGCAGGCTGGCGCTCAATCCACTGAGCTGCACCAGCCAGACAGGGTTGTTTTTCTTCTTAAAACTGTCAAATACCATGGGATACAAATTTGAGAAAGGTACCCATTACCTGCACACTAACAATAAGACTAGTTTTATGTGGCTTTTCCTAGGTGCCCCCGAGTATCATGTTGCCCCTTTCCTCCTCTGTTGACTGCACATGAGCCTCTTCCTTCTTCCAGAGACGTTATGAAACCACCCCTATCCTGGAATTGGTGCAGCAGATAAGAAACCAACAAGCCAACAAGGACATACCTTTATTTCTGCCTATAAGGCCTGCTTGATCTTTGTGCTCTTGCACAGCTTAGGGCACAGGTCCCATATTCCTTCAATAAAGGTGTTGAGCTCCAAATCATGCCCTCTACAATCTAACAGCTCAGAGTAAAGGAATCAGGCTCTGGAACATTACCCATGCTTGGCTTATGCTCTTGTAGTTTTATAAGAACACAAGAGAATCTTAAACCTAGCAATCTTGCCAGAATGAAAAGTGGCACCTCTCTTCCTTATCTAACATTTGCAGTTTTTAAAGGTATCTCATTTGTCCTGTTCAGTAAAGCTGTGGAATCATTTTATTATATCCGTATTTTGAAGTAGGAGAAATTTATGGGATAAGGGATTTGTGTCAGCAGCGAGGAACTGGCAGAACTGGACTCAAACTAGGTGCTGTGACTTCTAGTATACTTTTAATGTTTCACATTTTGAAACTGCCAGCCAGATCAGCCAGAGGACATGATCCTTTGTTATTGCCATTCTCCTTAGTCTTCTATTTGCAAGTACTAAAAAGCATTTGGAGGGGAAAATGTTTTTTCTCTTCTTCTTCTTTGTCTGAGGAACAATGGTTGTCAGCCTCCTGGGAGAATGTGTACCATGGGACAGGTAAATATTATGTATGCATTTGTGAAATTAAGCAGTTGAACATTTTAAATAGAGATATCGAGCTTTAAACATACAGAAACACTATAGAGAAGCATCCTCTGTGTTATAAAAAATATCTATAAAACTTCACAAAAGTAATAATTATATCAAGCAGTAAAATGAGGTCTTGTAACGACAAAGAGGTAAAACAGAAAAAAACATATTATAGGTCTCTTCAAAATAATTACAGTGGGAGTTAAGAAAAACAGATTTATCTTTAAATATTTAATTTTTTTCATTTAAAGAGACAGCCTTTATTTTAAGGATTTTTACATTGAAGAATTCAGAAGGTGGTAAAATTTTTATTAATTTATCAAAATAATTTTTTTGTATTTAAAAAGAGATTTTTAATTCACATGTCAAATAACAATCCACCCAAAGGGAACAGATAGTCTTTAAGCTCATAGTACAAATAAAGAGGTCAAGAATGCAGCAACTGACATGTCTAAAATATAAAACAGATAAAATTCTTAGAAGATACATGCAATAAGCTCAGAATGAGAACATTTGATAACATTACTGGTGATTTCAATAGGATTCCAGATGTTTCCAAACTCAACTTGAACTCTCATCTTAGGCTTTGTATTTTGCTTCTGCAGTTTCACTAATAACACAAACATGATGCAAATCCCTGAAGTATTCATTATAGTCAAGGGCATATCCTACAACAGACTTGTCTGGAATTTCAAATCCAACAAAGTCTGGTTTATATATACCCAACACTTTGAGGGGTCCTTTGTACCAGCAAGCTTGTGACCTTCACCAGATTATACTGCTTGACCAAGGAAAGCAAGGTTTGCATTGTTTGGCCTATGTCAATTACAGCTTCAATAATCATGACGTTCTTTACAGTTAAAGTTGAGGGGTCATCCCCACAGATTACTTTTATGTCCCCTGTTGGTTGGTCATTACAGTAGCTCTTCAGTCTGATAAAATCTACAGTCATAGGACTGGATCTGTCGCTATTTTGTTCAAGGCTTTGATGTAATCCAGTAGATCTGCAAAGAATGTATAGCCCCCCTTGAGTGTGCAGAGGGCTACAATGTGATGGCCTCCCCTCTCCTTTATCATATCTTGAGCAAGCTGCTTGGTCCTGTCCATAATTAGTCCATGAGAAATAAACACCTTTTCCAAAACCTCAGTGTAATGCTTAGGTATACAGAATAAATCTAGGTCATGACCTGGTTCAACCAGTCACGACACCCAGCCTGCAAGTCACCATAACTGAGCCAGCGGGCAAGCCAAGTGAAGGCAGTCTGAGGAAGAAGAAGCTGCTACCCCCTGAAAAGTGGGCAGAGGCTCAGCAGGAGGAAGGGCTGCTCCAGAAAACATAGCACTTTTCTCTCTTTTTAAATATTTTAGATGACATATAATGTCTGGAGTTAAGCTGAGATACAGTGGCTGACACTGTAGAACAAGAAATGGCATTTAGGTATTAACCAATGGGAAGAAATGAGAAGGAAACACCCTTCTTACAAAGTATATTCATGCCCTCAATGTTTGTGTCTTAGTCATTGTGTCTAACTGATAATGAGTCGCTATACTAGTATCCTATTGCTGCTGTGACAAATAACCACAAATTTAATTCCTTAAAACAACACAGATTTATTATCTTGCAGTTCAGATGTTCAACCTGAGCCTCCCTGGTCTAAAATCAAAGTGTCAGCAGGACTGCCTTCCTTCTGGAGGCTTGAAGGGAGATTACATTGCCTGGCATAGCAATTCGTGCTTCTCAGAGCTTCAGCTCCACCCCCAAAGTTGTGGTTTTACAGTTTCATCTACATAAGGACTAGTAGTTCCCACACTCACAGTGTTACTGTAACCTCAAGTTCAATATATTTAAAGCTGACCTCATCTTTGCCAATGGGGCCAGGGGTCTCTTCTGATCTTTTTTCTTGTCCAAGCTTGAACCCTCTAGTCCTGTGACACCTTCTCCCTGAACTTGCTCATACATAATCGGCTCTCAGTATGTACCCATTGCCACTATGGGTCACTTCTAGCAACCCTCCCTTCCTGTCTGTTGGCCCATATTTCAAGACCTCTGCTCTGGCAAACTTCATCAGTCTTATTTATGATTCTCCTTTGTACAGTTCCTTTTACATGTGGATCTTTCCTTATAACAAGCTTGTAAAATATGCCATTCAATCAGTTTGCTCCCTTTTTCTTTCCCTGGCCTCTTGCTCCTTCCTCCTTTCGCAATTACATACCCTCCACAGCTATACAAGGATTTTCTGTAATAACAACTGACCTTATATTAAATGGCATGTTTCAGGAGATGGATGATCACTGGAAGGAAGCAGTCTCATCAAAAGTTATTTATTTTTATTTTTTAAAGATTTTATTTATTTATTTTAGAGAAAGGAGAAGAGAATGAGAAAGAGAGGGAGAGAAACATCAATGTGTGGTTTCCTCTTGTGTATCCCCTACTGGGGACCTGGCCTGCAACCCAGGCATGTGCCCTGACTGGAAATCGAACCAGCAACACTTTGGTTGGCAAGCCTGTGCTCAATCCAAGGAGCTACACCAGCCAGGGCAAAAGTTATTTTTTTTATTTAACATACTTTTACTATAAGATATGCATGGATAGGATTTAAAAATAAAAAGGATGAGTCAATTAAAATATACTTGCCACCTGGTGTTTATGTGTGTGTGTAAAATTTCAAGTATTTGCATGAATTTCTTGTTGTGAAGGACGGTAAGCATTTTCACATGTGTATAAGAATCAGTAGGATTTCCTTTTCTGGGAAATTATCATATGGTTCCCAATTTTTTAATCAATTAGCTTAGTATCTTTGCTTATCAGTTTGCAGGCATCATTTATATATTAAATGCATTAGCCATTTATTTGTGACGTGGAGTAAAAATAATTTCCATGCTTTGTTCCTTGCTTTGTTTGGAGTATTTTTCTACTTTAAAATATTATTTTTTGTTGCTGAGAATTATTTAATCCTTTATGGCTTTTTTTGTCCATGGGGGAGCTTGTAATTATAAAGGGCTCTGCTATTGAAAGGGTGCTTTGAAGAGATTCTGCCATGGCTGCTTCTAGTCCTGTTTTTAAACTTTGATCTTACTAAAGCTGTGCGAGTTGCGAAGTTGAGAACACTTTAATCTTTTCCCCAGAAGCTACTCAGTTATGGAAACTGTCAATTTATTAATGCATATTTATTATAATCTAAGTGTATACCTCTTTTAAGGATGGGGAAGCATTTCCTAGAACCTCTGTAGTATATTTTTGCTTCCATTTTATTGAATAGGTTCAAGTCATGCCTAAACCAATAAGGGGAAACCAATCAAAAGCCAGCCAAATGGGACAGGGTGATTCCTGAATCAAATAAGATTATATTAGGAAGTAGAGAAGAAAACAGATGTTGAGTAGGCAGCCAAGAGTTATTTAAACTGTCCCAGGGCTTGACAGAATTTGTGTTGGAGCCCAAAAATTTCACCATTCCCTGGAAAGGAGTTGAGATAAACTGAGAAATGCACTTGATGCTCCAAAATCAGGAAAACATTCATTTTTAAAGCCCCCAAATGAAAGCACATTTACTCAGAGAAGCTCTAGTCCTTGAGAAGGAATGTACTGGTTGGCCAAGGAGGAGAGAGCCCAAGATTTGGCATCCAAGAGACTGATGTTGACATTCTGCCACTTTCTAGCTACGTGGCCCTGAAAGAGTTTCCAGGTCTCAGTTTCTTCATGTGTATTATGATGGCTATATCTAAATCAAACAACTGCTAGGATGATTAAGTAAGATGAATTATATAAAGAACATTCTGTGGTATAGGCTCATTGCAGGTTCCTAAAAACTGACACCACTATCAGGATTATTACTTTAAATGCATCAGCAGTTAAGTGAAATTTTGTGGTCTGATCTTATGAGCCTTATGAGAGCCTTATGAGAATTTTTATCAGTTCTCCAATGAGAAGGTATACCCTGACTTATAAACTGATTTGTAAGTAAAGTTTTGAGTGATAAACTGTAGAGTTTGACAACTTCCTGAGCTCACACACTGGATAAGGGTTCAAAGGAAAGAATACACTTTCTTGCTTTAATGTTGCTGAGAAATAATCTTGGAATCACATAAGGTGGAATATAGCTACGCTTCCTTCTAAAGCCAAAAAGTGTTTGTAGGTGTTTTTAGGCCCAGTCTTTCTGTGTAGGGAGGAGACAGGGCAAGGAGATTCCTCCATCTTTGTCATCAACCCCTCCCAATGCAACTTATCCCTCAGACCGAATGCAGATTATACAGAAAAATTGGCAAACGAGGGTGCAAAGCCAGCCAGTGGGGAGTGTTCCTTAGATGAAAAGCCCCATTGATCTGCTTTGTGGGAGCCTTTATACTTTCTGATGTGATTGAGCATTTGACCTAGGAACAGAATTGTAGGGTTTGAGCTTAGCTCTAGATTGGTGCCAGAAGATTGGTGCCCAGATTTCCAAACAGAGTTTTGAAACTGGAAGGAGTGTTAGAAAAATTATAGGTACTAGTATTACTTTGAACAAATACACTCTTACCTTTCAATATATTATCTATAAAATGGAAAAAAGGGAAAAAGGAACCATGGCTAAGTAACATCGTCTGAAGCATTTTAGGATTTTTCAATGTCAGGTACACAATATTCTTATATTGAGAGTCAGATTTTTTAGTTAGACAGCCTGAAACTAGAGGTGTCCATTTTATTCACTTTCCCAATCAGTATGTATTGAGCACAGACCGTATACTAGAACTCTTCTAATTCTGTAAGGTCTTTCAGTGGCCAAGACGAAAATGCTACCAGCTTTTACTTATTTTGTAGATAAGAAAAGAGACCAAAATATTTGGAAAATAAAGTATAAAATGACTATAAATTATTTTAAACACAAATTTAATGCTAAAATTTTAGAAATAATGGGAATGTTATATTAAAGTACCATTCCGTAGCTAAAAGTTTCAGTTGAGCCTTCTCTTGAGCTGAAAACTGGTAGACAAGGGAAAGCTGATCTAGTTTAAACTCCAGCCATACCATTTTTAGTAACCCTCTATTGGATCTGAGTATACATTTTCTCTCTATGACTCAGTTTTCTCATTTCTAAAACAGAGATAATTTCTGCTTTACATGGTGGCTTAAATAATTAATGCAGTATGTATGTAAAAAACCTTCTTACACAGCCAGCACTAAATAAGTGTTTAAGGGTGAAGAAATGTTTATAATCAGGCCAACTTTCCTGTATTTTATTATGGTTGCAAATTATGACATAAATTTAAAGTAACCAAAATCCAAAAGTGTAGAACAGAAGTCCATAATCTTTGGCAAAGATACTTGGAGTTTCTCTAAATAATTGTAGTTTAACCAACAATGCTGGAAACTGACTTTTCCCATCTATCTCTTCATACCAGAGGTAGCTCCAGAGGTGTAGTGGTGGAGATAAAAAACGTGGAATCAGTTTCTGCAAAACAAAGATATCTGAAAGTTCTTAGTTACTTCATGTTCATTACTTTTTATGGGGCATGGCGGATTTATAAAGGTAGAAAGAATTATTGGATGGAACTGAGCTGATCTACTTATATAACTTTCTCAAAAAAGGTCAGATGGCTTATTTGTAATCATTCATATAGTGTTTGGATTGGCTCATGTAGACTGGATATGGTGTATCTTGTGTAGCTTAGTTTTTGTCCTCACGAAGAGTCTTAATGCCAAATATTTATTTAAATACTTTTTCCCCAAATAAAACAAATATCTGATGAAGCATGGTGTCATAAGGAAGTGAGTTGCAATAATAATTGATCTTATTTACTGTGTGATACAAATGTTTACCTCTTACCTCTCCTATATGCTAGAGTCCTGCTTATCCTATTCTGTTATCGTTGCCATGTAGCAAATCACCTCAAAATTTTACAGGTTATGCAAGTACTAGTCATTTTTGTCATTGCTTCATGATTCTGGGGGTTGACTAGGGCTCAGTTCATCCCAAAGGCTTCTTCACGTCACATGTCTGGTGGCTAATGCTGGAATTTCAGTGGGGGCAGTTGTCTGGAACACCTACCTATGACCTTTCCATATAATTTGTTGTCAAAATGCTGCCTGGATTCCAAAGAGCAAAGTGACCCAAAGGGTACCAAGCAGAAACTATTGCCTTTTGTGGCTTAGTCTTGGAAGCCACATAGTGTAATTTGCTCTATCATCAGAGTTTCACTCATATTCTAGGGCAGGGAGCATAAACCCAGCTCTTGATGGTGAAATGCCATTGTTACTTTGTAATAAGAGTGCACAGATATCCTATTGTATCTATCTTGAAAAATGCAGTTGGCCACAATTTACAAGATTCTCATGAGGGATAGTGATCAGTTAAGAAAAGTAGCTAGCATGGTGCCTTACAGGTGTTCAGTAATGAGTACCGTACTTACTGGAGACTGTACTTGTTTTAAGTAGGCCTTTACAGATCTACTCAGGCCCCTGATTGACTAAGAAGTTGAAGAGCACCTTTGCCCTTAAATAGAGAGTAAGTTTCACAGTGGTGATCAATTGCTTCCGAACCCATGGGACTTTCAGATGCACTTGGAAAGAATTTATATGTGTATTTAGTGTGAGCAGTATTAAGCAGATGGAGTACTCTCCATCCTTTTCATTTTATCCATGAAGGAACTGAAGTCCAGAGATATTACACCATTTAACTAAGGTCACAGAATAGAAAGGATGGATATGAGGCTGGGTATCTTGAAGTTTGATGCATATGATTTCTGCCCTAGGCTTGTAAATATTTCAAGCAAATTCACCATGTTTTCCCATTTTTTTTGTAGAATAACCTCATTTCTACATTCATTAAGTGATTTGCTTTCCTGTTTTTCATTCATTTTATTGTTTATTATAGTCTGTTTTCCGAAAGTATTTTAATATTTTAATAATTATTTCTTGAATAAAGTTATTAACCCTATGTTTTTAATGAGACCATATTCAAAGTGTGGTAGCATGAAAATTAAGATGGATAAGAACCTGGACTGGTAACTTATTTTATGTGGATATACAGGATCCAGAGAAGTAATGCCTGCTTGAGTGTGGTCAGTAGGGTAATAATTTGGGCGTAATAATTTATAGTTTTAATTTGAACATTTCACCTAAAATGTCCAATGGTGTGCTTGAGTATGATGTTGTTATGTTACAGAATTACATGCTTATGATTTTGTAATAAAAGATGTTGTCATAAAAAAGGGGCATTATTTGTGCCTGGACCCTGTATTTCTTAAACTTCATAATTAGCAGATACCCACGTATAATAATCCCTGCTACAGAATTCTGTCAGAATGTATCCTTACATATTAGTTTGTAGTCTTTGCCAAGGAATAACATTAGTGCAAAAATGGAATACCGCTGTTATTCAATGAAAATTTCTTACTAAACTTGCAGAGCAACATAGGTAAATGTGTAGTAAATATGGGGTAAATCCTATGTAATTGGGTCTTAAATCTACTGGCAAATGTTTTATTTTAATGCAAACTCTACTCCCTTAAGCTTATAAAGAAAAAGATCAAATTCTTTCTAAGGGGTATCATTTTTAGCAATAATTAATTTAGAGTTATGGTGTCACCAACATGCCTTCAAGTGCTTACATGAAGTATTTTGGGTGATGGTGAACTTATGATAAGAATGGAGACATCATTTTGTTTTGCCAAACTAGGAAAATGTGATAAATTAAGCCCTTGGGGAAAAACTGCCTTTGACAGAATCAATGATAGGTGACAGCGTTGTTATGTGACCCCTTATTTCCAGATCATCTGTCTGCTGATTCAGTTATAGAAAGTCATGTTCCTCTTTTACCTATATCAAATCCTGATTTGGAAGATTAGCATTTTAAATCATTATTTCTCTTAGTTTAGTTATTCCTGGTGTAATGATGCCTATGATGAGAGCTATGTATAACAATAGGAGCCCTTCACAATAAAATTTACTTGGAGTGAACATTTATAAACATGTTTATTAGGTTTCTCTGGGATCTCTGGTTGAATTAAAACCTTAGTACATTTTATCTTCATTATAACATGTCCCAAGGAAATTTTTGGCTGAAAGATTAGCATGATAAAAAAAGGACTTTAATTAGAAATTTCTATATTGTGGGTCAGATTGCTAAATCCAGCGGCAATTATCTGCTTCCTGAGATATGTAGGTCTCTTTCTGAAACATTAAAATTTACTTTATAATAGCTCCAAAAATCATTTCAAGCAGAATTTGGGATCATTAATGGAATTAGAAATAAGATGTGCCCATGGATTCTTCTCCTTCTATTTCATCATTTAGAATTCACATGAGCCAGGTGATTAAAGTCTCTTTACCTATTTGGTACCTCAAATAGTTCAGGAATGAGTATGCCAGAAGCGCTGCAGTATCACCATTCATTTACTAATTGTTCCTTGCCCACTTGATCCTAGAAGCCAGGAATCAGTGTGAAAGAAAGTATTTATTAAGCTCTTAAAAATCTTGCTATTTCTATTGCTTCATATTCTCTAATTATAGTAATTATTAATTGAGTGGGTAAAGGTATTTAGTAAGACAATTCTAGTTGTTTCATGTATTGGTTAGAATTTATAGATGACACATCATAAAGACAGTTAAAGGTCAAATAATGAACTAAATTTTTCTTTCTTTATTATTTTGTTGCTGCTGTAAGAGTTTTCTGAAATTTGTGTTTTAATCTTTTCATGCACCTTACTGCGTCTAGCCTTAAAATGTGATATTTTAATAAACAATAATTTTCCATTATGTGAATGAAATTTTAAAATATAATTGCCTATATTGTGTCTCACTAATATATAAATTACAAGTCTAATTTAAATTATTTAATTATTAGTTTTAAATATATACAATTTGTAATTTATTTCATACCTGATATCTTAGGCTATTTTATTAGTCTTAAATCAGGGGTGTCAAAGTCATTTTCACTGGGGGCCACATCAGCCTCGCAGTTGCCTTCAAAGGGCCAGATGTAACTTTAGGACTGTATACATTGCAACTACTCCTTAACAGTAAAGCCAGAGCTTGGCACTGCTATTGGGTAGAAACAAGGTGCCAGCTGGATAAAACAAGGTGGAGGGCCTGGCCCATGGGACTTGCCACCTGTGTCTTAAATGATGCTTTTCCTCTGGCCATCTTATACTAATTTATTCCACAGTAAATCAGGCTCTGTAATACAATATTTTACTGCAGCATAATTTTACTGGGATGAGGGTGGTGTGATGATGTGGTATCATATATGGAATCACATCAGAAGTTTTCTATAAAGCCTTAACTCCCTTTTAAAGGTGGCCAGTGGTGAGATGTTGTTATCTATCATGATTAGAATGTCACTGTAGTTAAGTTACATTTGATGTAAACAAAATATTCCTTTAAAAATGTTAAAATACAAGAATAAGCAGACACACAGAGAGACAGCACTTAAAGTGACATACTTCCATCAGTGTACAGGCACCCCTTCCTATACACCTCAAGCACTCAACATCTTGCCCTGCAGATTGATTTCTGGAGGCATAGTACTAGAAATAGCATGAAAAACTTAATTTCATGGACGCTATCTTTTTTTTTTTTCTTCTGTAATCGGCTACTGTATATTTTATTTTAGCTCTTGTGTTTTCGGTGGGTTTTCTGCTCTGGAGATGTATGCACTAATGAAACATTTTCCTTCTTTCACATATGCACACTAATTAGCTGTGTGAGCAGTATTTCCTCCCGTGCTGCACTTCCAATGTTTTTTGAGATGTTTGCTTAAAGTGGAATTTAAAGTTCACTTATGATTGTATATGAACCACAGAGGAGTCCATTTATTAATTAAAAAACTGTTTTAATAGTTATAAAAGAAAGCTAAAAGTTCAATAGTGAACTAGGAAATTATTTGTAACATTTATAATGCACAAAATTTTAGTAGCCTTCATGTGTAAATAACTCAGTAAATCAATAAGAAAAACCAAAACACCCCAGTAGGAAAATCCCATTTGGGCCTTTGTTACGTATCAGACCTGAATATCCATCACTGTGGGATTGGTAAAATTTATGGTCGATATACATAGTACAACATCATGGAACATTTAAAATTCATTCTATAGTGGTATATTTATTGCCACATTGTAAAGATAGCCCTGCTATATGGTTAGTTAAAAGAGAAAGTTGCAAATAGTATATGTAATATAATTTTATGTCATATATACATAAATGAGTATTTCTATGTATATACTTGTTTACACACATGTAGCTATGTACATATGAGGTCTGTCCAGAAAGTATCCAGCCATGCACTATGAAAAATAGAGACATTTATTAAAGAAGATATAAGAAACATTATACATATGACAATTAGGACAATGACACCTCAGTCCCCTTCAAAGTAGGCACCTTGGGACCTCATACAGTTCTCCCAGTCTCCATCAGCTGCCCTGTCATCTTTTCCTGAATCTCATAGATGGTCTGAAATCTCTTCCATTTCAAAGCTGACTTTAGTTTTAAGAAAAGCCAGAAGTTTCAGGGCACCAAATCTGGGCTGTAGGGGGACTGAGTCACCTGGGTGATTTGATATTTTGCCAAAAAACTCCGCAGGAGACGTGATGCATGAGCAAGTGTGTTGTCATGGTGAAAGTACCAATCACCAGTTGCCCATAGCTGCAGCCTTCTGAGTCATCCCAATAGTTTCTGTGGAGAATGTTCAAGCTTAATGCAAAATTTGATGCAGATTTGTTGCTCTACTGACTCAATCATTTTGAATGCAACAGCCACACAGTACACATGCTCACTCATGGGTGTCTACCACCCCCACTGGCTAGTACAGTGAAGTCATCATTGTTCTCGCATGTGCATTCTTGTCCATTCTTCTTGGCTGTCAGCTTATATCGTTGTCACACAAATGGTTCTCGTTATACTAAGAATGGCTGGACTTTTTCCAGATAGACCTTGTATACTACCAATAATACCAAATGGTTATAGAGTGTATGTATTTTGTTTTAAGTTAGATATATGGACTGTACATACCCACATACGTACACACGTCCCTTGTCTAATGCCTATAACTAGGATTCCAGGTCATAGTACACACTATGGGTATATATCCTCATTTAATTCTCACCCAACCTTATTTGTAGTTATTTGTAGATCCCAATAGCTTTAATAAAACATTGGAAAATTGAAGGTGATGGAAAGAAGCCAAAGAAAACATCTGGTGCATACTTAACTTAGGTTGTTGTCTGTCACATCCATTGCTTTTTTCCCTCCCAGTCCCTGGAAGAAGGAAGTGGCTGTGCCTCTTGGGATACTATTCATGTGAAACCTCACAACAGATGACTCGGGAGGGAAGGATCACATTCCCAGCCTGATTGTCTTTGACAAAAGCAACAGTCTATCCTGTGAAACTTTTTCTTGTTTCAAAACATTTCTATCTGATAGAAAACTATTTATAGGCTACTTTGTTGCTGTTTTTCAAATTCCTTGTAGTTTACCGAGGTGTATAACTTCTCACTTAATTATTGGCTAGGGTATGTAATATAGCATAACATTTTTGCTTCTATGGTGCTAATATTTTTAATTGGAAACTTAAAAACTTGGTACCTGGATTTTTACTAGCTTGATTTTAAGGAAATAAGTCAATATTAATAGCCCTTGCAAAATTGAGATGGTAAATCTAAATAGCCTCTAACAGATGAATAGTTAGATTTAGTCCTTCACTCAGTAAACAATTACTGAGTAATTATTATGTACTAGGAACTACACTAAAGCCACTCACTAGGATAACTTGATTCTGGTTTGGAAAATTGCTAATACATCATAATATGCAGGTTAAGGACTGCTGTTACAATTTATTAATAGCCACTTACCAATATTTGTAAAATGTCATCTATATCAGCAAGGGGACTCTATTCATTATGGTCACTCAACAACCGAGCCCAGTGAAACAGCCACCATAGAGAGTATTTCCAGTTACTGTGAAAAAGGAAAGACAGCTCTGGAATTTCCTTCTGCAATTAAATACTAGCAATTAAATACATGGACAGGAAGTGATGTATGTCACCTCAGTTCATAAATCATTGGCCAAAACCAGTCACATGGCCTCACCCACAAACAGAATACTAGGAAGTATATTCATATGACATGTGTCAAATGTGGAAAGCTATCATAAACATGGGCACTATTTATGACTGATAAAATACTTATGCAATGATTTGTAGAGATATCAAAAGACAAAATGAAATAGGAAATAAAAACATGGCCATGCCCTCAAGAAATTGACCTAGTGATATTTTTCATATGTAAAATATTAACTTAAAAAACAAATGAAGTCATTTAACTTGCTAAAATTAATGGGGACCCATACATGCTTTTTGACTAGTATTTAACTTTCTAGTAGAAATATAAAAAATTGCAATAGAAGACTCTAGAAGATGATGATCTGCTTAAAGTCTTCCAACGGAGAGATCAAGACTGGTTATAAAAGTAGATGAACCATTGGACCCTTGACTCAATAACCCGTTCACCTGTTGTGTGCAGAACCTGTATAGCTGTCCGAGATGACTTTCGGCTCCTGTGTAAACCTAAAATCCACAATCCTAATCTATCATTCTTGTTGAACAGTGGTAACTATTATGGAACGGGTGGCCATAAACCATGTTTGGGGGACATATACACCTACATTCTTGTCCTTCAGGAATTTACAAATTGAGGAAGCACAGAATATGTTTGGAGTAGCTTAGAACCTAGAATAATTTCACTTTACACTCAGAAGAAAATTCAGAATCCTATGTGATCCATTCCCTGCATATCCTACATTTCCCCTATCCCACTCCCTGTCACTCAGCTCCAGATGCCCTGGCTTGCTATCTTTGCTTCTAATACACAAAGCATGCTTCCAACTCAGGGATTTTATTCATGTGTTTCCCTCTTCCTGGAAAGCTCTTCCACAGATATTTATAGGGCATGCTTCCTGACTTGAATTGGGCCTCGGAGAAGACTTCTCTGACTACCCTATTTAACACAGCTCCACAGTCACTCTGAGAGACAAGGGACTCAGAGTCTAGATCACAAAGTAGGCACTCAAAACCTATTGATAGAATGGATGATTAAATGGCATAATCTTTTTATATGTCCAATTATCCAATTACATTCAACATTCTAGGAGAGAATCAAGTGCACATTGTTATTTGGGTGGGCAGCTATTCAGCTAGATGTATGCATGCTGTTCTCATGACCTTAATAAACTGTGCAGGGTTTCAGAAGCAGGTTCTACAATCTGAACCATGTAGTGACAGAGTTTTACATGTTCTTGCTTTACTTGCTATAAATTATTACTCTCATCTGCTGCCCTTGAACAGGAGGCCTACAGAATAAAGATTACAAGGTAGGAGAGACTACATTTCAAACATGTGGCTTATTTTCTAAGGTGACCTCAATGGTTGGAGAGGTGGCAAAAATACTGATTCATGAGGCCCATCACCAGCACACTGGATGGGGGGCACAAATCTGTAGTTTGTACAGCCACCCTGCAGTGGTACGTGGACAAGTACTAAGGACTTTCATTGAGCACATTCATCCAAAACAGGGCTTTTTAGGAGGCTTAGATAAGTGAAGAGAAGAATGAAAATATTTTAACTAGGCCATGACTTTAGTAAATGACAGTACTGTAGCCATAGAGGTAAGCCTGTGTTTAGCAGATGGGAGAAATAGGTAAACTCTGGGATCTTTGCTGCCCTATGAAGCCTTATTTCTTCAAGAGGAAGGAGAGAGTAAAATTCTCACTTACGGACTAAGAGTGGAAAATATGTGGGGAAGGGATTAGTGAAAAGTGATATAACATGTAACTAGGAACTACTTAAGCCCAGAGAAGAAACTGTGTAAGTAGATAAGTAGATATGGATCCACAAAGTACTCCCTTCAGTTAGAATAGCCTGATAATTTTCAGTTCTTAACAAATTCTACTGTGTGTGTGTGTGTGTGTGTGTGTGTGTGTGTGTGTGTGTGTGAGAGAGAGAGAGAGAGAGAGAGAGAGAGAGAGAGAGAGAGAGTGAGTTGAGGGGGAGGAGGAGGAGAAAGAGAGAGAGGGAGTAAGCCTGAGCTCAGAGGCTCAATGTTGAGGCTCAAAATTGAATTTCTATTTTTAATAAATTTTGAAAGTGCCACATTATTGGCTTATGTGAAGTTTTAACACATTTTTGAAATAATACTAAGTCTATGACTCCCTTAACAAATGATCTACATGAATAATTTCAGATGTAATATCTAAGTGTCAGTATAGGAAGTACTCTTCTAAGTTAAAATATAGCAATTATATAGAGCTTTCTTGCCTTTTCATAAGAGGAAATTTTAATAATGCACAAAAGTAGATAAAGTAATTTATAGACAAGGAGGCTTTGCCTTGCTGAAATATTCTACTTACTGACTGAAGGACCATTAGTGAGGGAAATTTTATTACTTTTGAAGAAGAAGGTCATACCTTTGAGGAGGCTAACATTTGAAGTCTCAACTTAAATTCTATTATAATTTCTGAGTGATATTTCTAAATGTTAGAAAGCTACTAAAATATTAGGAAAATAAAATCAGTTAAGAATTTAAGAAATGTGTCATTTTAATGGATTTATGGATAGAAAATTTGGGTGTATATAATTCCTGGAATTTTTAAGTATAGCATTTTCTTATACAATAGAGTAATTTTGGTTCATCTGCTATAAGTAAAAATATAGTCAAAATTCAGGGAGATGTTTTCTGATGTGAGAGTAGAAATATATTTAGTGTTATAGAATGGCGGAAAGATTTTTCTAATAAAAGAATGATATATAAGCTTGAAGCTAAATGAATTGCTTTCTTCAAAATGATTACTTTGTGATCTATCTGCAGCTGTTTGAATAAAACATGGACATATTTCATTAACATAATGATATACTTAACTTCCCCAAATATGGAAAGAAATATAAAAGCTATGTAAAAATATGAGGTCTGTCCAGGAGGTATCTGGTCATGTAATATAAAAAATTGAGATATTGAAAAAGATACAAGATATAAGAAATATTGTACAAAGGACAATGATGCCTCAGTCCCCTTCAAAGTAGGTATCTTGGAACCTCACACAGTTCTCCCAATTGCCATCAGCTTCCCCCTTGTATTTTCATGAATCTCATAGATGATCTGAAATCTCTTTCCTTTCAAAGGTGATTTTAATTTGGGAAAAAGCTAGAAGTCACAGAGTGCCAAATCTAGTCTGTAGCGGGGGCTGAGTCGCCTGGGTGACTTGATGTTTCACCAAAAAACTCTGCACAAGACGTGATGCATGAGCAAGCACATTGTCATGATGAAGCTGCCAATCACCAGTTGCCTGTAGTTGTGGCCTTCTGAATCATCTGAATAGTTTCTGCAGAGGAATGTTCAAGCTTAATGAAACATTTGTTGCAGATTCATTGCTCTACTCACTCAGTCATTTTGAACCTGATGGCCACATAGTACACTTGCTTAATGAATGGCATCTACCACTCCCACAGACTAGTACAGTGAAGTCATCATTGTTCACACATGTGCATTCCAGTCCACTCTCCTTGGCTGCCAGGTTACATCAGTGTCACACAAATGGTTCTCATTATCCTAACAATGGTTGGACTTTTTCCAGGCAGACCTTCTATATGTAAGTTCTGCCCACTAGGATTTTTATGGCTAGGAAATAATATATTATAAAGTTTTTCCCAATTTAGATATTTGAAAAGACTCACAGACTCCACTGAGTATATTCATGAAAGGCTTTTATCAAAAGGCAGTGATGGGGAAGGAAAAGGGAGAAAGAGTATACAGTAAGCATCAAAAGTCCAAGAGCCATTCCCAGCCCTAGCGTCCCATGTGCTCTTACTCTTTTTTTTAAGATTTTTAAAATTTATTTTTAGAGGGGAAGGGAGGGAGAATGGGAGCAAAACATTAATGTGTGGTTGCCTCTTGTGTGCCCCACACTGGGTACCTGGCCCGTAACCCAGGCATGTACCCTGACTGGGAATCGAACCGGCGACCCTCTGGTTTGCAGGCCAGCACTCAGTCCACTGAGTTACACCAGCCAGGGCTCCTGTACATGAAACACCATGTCTCCCTCTAGGACCACAAGATCTGAGTGAGGAATTGTGACTTTGGCAGAGCTCGAAGAGAAGCTTTCAGTTGAAAGCCTTGAAAGGCCCCTCAGCCATGTAGTAAAGCTTGCCTTGTCAAATTGGTTAGGCCAGTTACAAACCACCAGTAAGCAAACTGACCCAGGGGATCATCATGTGAGTTTAGGAGCTTAAAAAGCACTTAAATCTCACTACTCTTAGTTAAGCCAACAGTCAAAATGCAGACTTCCAGGCATGCCCAGAAGTACAGACAGTTTTTCCAGGCTAGGTGTAAAGCCATTCTATCTCTATGTTGTTTGTTATTTGTCCGTCCGTCCTTCCTTCCTTCCTTCCTTCCTTTCCTTCCTTTCCTTCCTTTCCTTCCTTTCCTTCCTTTCCTTCTTTTCTTTCTTTTCTTTCTTTCTTTCATGTTCTTACTATAGAGTACATATGTCAGAGTTTATCTGGTACCATGGTATTATAAGTAATTCCAAGATTTACAAATACAATCAATTAATGTAGTTAGCATTGTATCATTGTTGAGAGGAAAGAGGACCTGCCTTATCTTTTATCTACTATTTCACCAAAATGGAATTATTATTTAAAAACTATGATGATTAACAAATTACATTTCATGATTATGTGTGTGAGTCAAGAGCATAGGCATACTATGGTTACTGTTTTAGGAGTACAGTAATGATTTACAGACATTTCTTGGGGTGATTTTAGTTGTGGCATACTGTGGGAAGAGGTGAAAGAAAAATGATTATAGTCTTTCCCCATTTTTAAGTCCCTTTCTCTTACTTTGGTTATTATGACCTTTATTTTCTTATTCTCCTTCCAAATCTGTTTCCCAGCAAAATAAACAAAGTAGCACTTCCATTTTCATGAAAGGCAGTTCCAGCTTCTCATCACACCATCTTTAGAAATCTTTATTGACTTTCCACTCTCTCTGAGCCTGACATTAAATTAAGAAGCCTTCTGTTCCTCATGTTTGAATTACATTTAAATCCTAGGAATCTTTTTTCATAGATCTAAAGGACATTTAGACACGAAATTGTTTACCAGTTTTATTCAGTCAATGAGAAAGAAAAAAGCAGAAAATGTGAAGACAATTTCAATGTGGTGTGATTTTTACCTCTTTTTTAGAAAAAAATGAGATGGAATTGACATGTAACTATATAAAAGTTAAAGCATACCATGTGTTTATTTGAGATATGTACATATAATTACCACTGTACTGTTAGCTAACATTTCCACCCCATCATGTCATTATCATCCCTTTCTTTGTGGTAAGATTTCCAGAACATATTCATCTTCTAACTGCAAGTTTCTGCCCTTTGACAAACACCTTCCTAACTCCCAGCCCATGCACTGTGTTCTTTACCACATATGAATTGTGTATTATAGAGTCAGTAAATTTCACAAATGACTGAGTCTGAAGAAAATCTCCTGTATAATAACCCCAGCCACACCATACCGTAAAGTGCAATATACAACTGTAGAAACACAAAAGGCCTAACCGTGACATTGGCCTCAACATTGACCAACCTCTCCTAGCATACCAAACAATGTCAGTCACTCCAAGTATTTGTCATTATCTTCTATCCTTGTAGGACTTAAAACTTTTAAATTTTTCATAACATTCTCTCTTATTTTTCTAGTGACTTGGAGGCTTATTTTTTTAGTGCATTAGGTTTCATGATTAGAAATGTCTTCATGGTCCTTGATTTCCCTTTATATTTACTTTATTTGTAAACTTTTATAATGAAATGGTGAACATCCCCACACTTTGATTTTAAAAACCATGTGTGATTTCCAAGGTTGAGAGTGGAGAGTAAGTCAGGCGACCCTGGTTGTTTACTTATTAGAATACTTCACAGGAATGACAAGGCAGATGATTTTGGCAGACTGGTCAAATTTTCTCTTCTTCACAAATGACAGAAAATGAAAAGCTCAGATTTTTTTTGGTTATGGGTTATGGAAAGATACTATAACTATGGCTCTGAGAGAAGGTAAGGGGGAAAGAAATAGAGATCACATATTAACTTTTTCTGTTGGATAGGGGAAGAGTATCTCCCCTTTATAGGACATGTTCTCATATTGGCTTAAGCTACTGTCTTTTAATTTCATGGTATTAAAATGTCCTAAGTACAAATACACACACACACAATTACTAATCACTGTGACTGACTGTAGCCTCTAATTGTAGTTCTGCTACTTACTCATTGTGTGAATTAGAATACATTAATTTCACACTTTTAAAAAAGTGTCTTATGAGGAATTCTTGCTTCATGATAAGAACTAATAATTCACTGAGCTAGTAGGTATGAATATCATCACAAGATAAATGTGGCAGATATTATTTTTTATTCTGTATAGAGGATTTTTATAATCACTTTTTTAAAATCCTCACCCAGAGATATGTTTATTGATGTGTGTGTGAGAGAGAGAAGGAAGGAGGAAGGGAGGGGGAGAGAAAGAAAATATTGATCACTTCTCCCCCATAAGTACCCCAACCAGGGGTTGAACCTGCAGCCTAGGTGTGTGCCCTGACTGCAAATCAAATCCCTGATGTTTTTGGTGTATGGGATGATGATTTCCCACCCAACTGAGCCACCTGGCCAGGACTCTAATTACTTTCTATAAAGTTGGGTTGGGTCTTTTCTTGGCTCTGTCATTATTGGAATCTGTTAGTTTTAATAAAGTATTACAAAATTTAAAGAGATAGAAGCAAAGAAAATATTTGATGCTTATGAATCTTTCATTTCAATTTTAATTATGAGATTACTGAATAGTGTTTAAATGAGACCTCTGGGAAGAAAGTTTACAAGACTAATGTCTAAGGTCTTTATTTTTTTTTGGTTGTGGAATTAATGTGCTTTTTATGGAAATTTATACCTTTGAATACCTTCTTTTAGTTTCTTTAAATAAATTATTATATCTCCGAGTGATACAATGCCATAGTACCACTAAGAACCAAGTTATACAAGAAAATTTAATGGCACCAGGGAATTGTATGAGAAAAAAAGGTGAGACAACATTACAACTTGTTTTGAAAAGCTAAACTGTATTTGTTTGGTATACATCTATTTATGTACTTATTATGTAACAAAAGCAATAACATCCAGAATGTATTACACTAAATTGTTTTACATTGTATTGATAGGAAGGCTTTAATTCTTGGAATTTTGTATTTTTTATTTTATTCAATTAATTTACACATTTTAAGTAGATATGCAAATATTTTAATAACAAAAATTCTTTCTCATGTGTTCAACTTTCAAGAAATGGAAAGAAGGAAAATGAAGTAATTTGTGAGATAATCTTCAAAAATCACAATTCAATAAAATGAAAATGAGAAACTATATTTTAATTGAGGATAATGTATGAATGCTAGAAAAATGGTACATAGTACAGTATCTAATGAAGTTTCATATTGAAAATATAACCAGAGGATATTACTAACTAATATGTGTATGATTTTATTAAATTTTTAAAAGGAGTTGGTTAACACTGCTGACAACTGAAGGGTATAGAATTTTAACTGGATACAGAATGATAGGCCAGTGCAGACTACCAAAGATTAAAGGATATAGCGATCAATCATTGGGGTCCATGAGACCCTAAGAGTTTCATGAAGTGTGCATAATAGTGTCTATTTCTCCATTAACATAACATTCAAAATGTTTTTGAATTTACATATAGTCTTTTCTAAGGTAAAGTATCCACACTTTTTTGTCATATTCTCAAAGGAGTTTATTGTCCCCAAATAGTGAAGAGCCTCTGACCAAAATAAGATGTAATGAGATTCTGAGGGCTTGGGAAGCCAGGCCAATTTTTCCCTCCTACAGTACATCAGATAATCATTTCATGTTATGCCATCCATATATAAATGTAGTAGTTTGAGAAGCAGGAACAAAAGGTTGATGTCTCAACTTGGAGCTGTTTGTGGAAGGAGAGGTAGGAGCTCCACATGAGCTGGGCCCTTCCCGGAAGATGCAATGACCGGAATTCTATTGACCCAGCTAAAGAATAAATAATTTCCTTGTGGATAAAAAGAATTCCTTGTGTTGTTTAACATGTTTATATCCCTTTCACATGCTTTGAGTCATTTTTGTCCCCAGTGAACTTTAGAGATAGGAGATGGAATTGAATTCTAGAAAAACACAGCAGCACAGTTAGAAAGTAGTAGATATGGGACCCAATACCTGTTTTTAAATTCCTAGGCTTTTTCTGTTGTATTAGCCTAAGATCTTTCCCAAGGGTGGATCTTAGTGTTCTTAAAACTACAGTTAGTGAATAAAGGTTATGTTTTCACAAACACTTAAGCACATTCTTTGCTATTGGCTAAAAGTGAATGAAACATACAATTTAATGACAGAAATTACAAATTAGGTAACTTCAAAGTAAAGCAGTAAAAGAAAGGCAACTTTAGAAAATGCACCTATATAATCTTATTCACCAATGTCACCCCAATAAATTTAATAAAAAATGAAGAATGAGGGTCAGGCAACTAGTAATGATGAAGATAATTGCTATGGAAACCATCATCTGTTCACTTCAATAACCTTTTTTTCTTGCAAGGTATCCAGATAGTATTACCATTTACTTAGTTGTGAGGTGGCAGTGGGGGGGTTGTTTAAAAAATTATAAGTTATACCCAGCCTGTGAAAAGACATTGTATATTTATTTGCCACCCGATTGTAGATAATATAATAATCCCTTCTAAAACTTTCCATTTGATGAATAAGTGAACCAATTCAAATTGTCTTCATTTTGTTGATAATAACATCAGTGGCATTAATGATAATGCTTTTTGAGTAATAGCAATTAACTACATAGTGATGAACTGAGCAATTGAATATTGGATTTGAAATTAGAATATTTGGCACTGAGGAGGCTATGAGTGCATATTAAAATGATTGTTGATTATTTAAAGGTTTATTAAGTTGATGAAGAACATTAAAGTGTATTATATCCTGTGTTATTCAGGATACTATTGGTTTCAAACCTACTTAAGCCACACAAAAAAGTAATGACTCAGTAAATAGTGAGTTCAAGTTTTGATCAGGGATTTTATATAGAATTTTATTATAGAGTCAAGATGGGTCTCTTTCTGTTACTCCGTTAATCTCTCAACCCTGCCCTCCATGACTTGTCAGTTTGGTATAAACTGGCTTTCCTCAGCTGCTCTTGGAAACTCTTGTTTCCTTGTTCACAACCAAGGGTTAGTAGTATATTTTTCTCCAAGTATTAAACAAAAGATATGAGCTTGTCTCTGATTGAAAACTCTTAGTAACATGTACCTGACCCGAGAAGATCAGTGTAGCAAAGAAGATAGAATTATTCAGCTTGCCTTGTACAAAAACCAACCTGTCATGTAGAATTGAGGGTAAGATCTATATTCCAATCACTGCTATATGTGGGGGGGTAGTCAAAAGGAAATGGGGTGAGTAATCTCAACATCTACTACAGTCTTCCACTTTGAACATCCAACACTCTGACAGACCTTCCTTAGTGTATATTCACTTTTGGAAATACCCCAGTAGCATCCTTGAAAAGAGAGAGTCTAGAACAGGGGTGTCCAACTCATCTTCACTGGGGGGGCCGCATCAGCCTCATGGTGGCCTTCAAAGGGCTGAAGTAATAGTAGAACTATATAAATGTACCTACTCCTTAACTGTTAAGGAGCTGAAATTACATTCAGCCCTTTGAAGGCCACCGTGAGGCTGATGTGGTCCCCAGTGAAAATGAGTTTGATATCCCTGGTCTCGAACATTCTCCATTGATGATGTCCAGTTTCAAGGTCTGGATACTTGGGTGATCTGAGGTCCCTTTCAATAGATCTTTGATGCATCGTCTCAGGATCCAGTGGTCTATGATTAAATTTTTAAAAAGATCCAAGTCTAATACCCCCAAATAAAAAGTTAAAAGAGAACAGGACATCCTGATTTAAAAAAAAAAATGTGTGAAAGGAAATAATGGAAACATACATATATCCTGTATTGACAGGGAGAGCCTGGCTGTTCTCTCTCTTCATCAAGTCTTGCTTAATAGTTGTCATCTTGAGTATATCTGAGATCGACAATGGGCAGCATCCCATTTCAGGGAGGATTTATGCCATTTTCATCTTCTATGTATTGCATTGTTTCAGGGTTCTGATATTTACCCTAGGGTTGAGTAAAAAGATTTTTTTAAAGAAGATTTGGGATGTCTTTGAAAATCAGTTTCTTGACAATTTTTAGAACTTGAGTATTTCCCTCCTCAATTCTATAATGTAGTAAGCAGAGACCTTTTGGTTTAGTGCTAATCTTCAAATATGAGGCATTTTTTCTTCTTTAATAGGTCTCCGCACTTTGCATAACACCCACAAATGCAATTTGCAGCGAAGGTTTGGGATAAGAGGCATAGCCAGTCCACCATTTGATGGTAGATTACACATGAACTGCTGCTGGTTGTCAGGACTGATCATTTACTTCATCAGAAAGGTGCTTTGGGGAATCACTAGTTTTGTTGTTGGTGGTGGATTTTTTTTTTTTTTTTTTTTTTTTTAGTATACCTAACTCTTAAATTCTTCTCCTCCTATCTGTACTCAGAAGATTTGGAATAAAAATAAAAATTGGCTTTTCTAATCCTATCAGGCTGAAAATGATCAGCCACTCAAGTTATTTACATTGTAAGCCATGGGTAGCAAAGGTCTCTTCAACAAAACCATATTTTCTTTTTTTAAAAGATTTTATTTATTTAGTTTTAGAGAGAGGGGAAGGGAGGGAGGGAAAGTGGGAAAAAAAGTCAATGTGTGGTTGCCTCTCACATGCCCCCTACTGGGGATCTGGCCCGCAACCCAGGCATGTGCCCCAACTGGGAATCGAACCAGTGACCTTTTGGTTTGCAGGCCAGGCACTCAATCCACTGAGCTATGCCAGCTGGGCCATATTTTCTTTTTTGTATGCTTCAGACAGGTGACCTTTAGCATTAGCTTCTTTCTTTCTTGGGATAAAGAGGCCAGTAAGTGCCAACATCTTTCCTATTGAGTCCCTTAATAGTGTTGGTAGGCATCAGGTATGCATCTCCATGATAAAATAGGCCATTGTTTCATCAACTGTTTTTTTTTTTAAGATTTTATTTATTTATTTTCAGAGAGAGGAGAAAGGAGGCAGCAAGAGAGGGAGAGAAACATCAATGTGTGATTGCCTCTCACATGCCCCCCCTACTGGGGACCTGGCCTGCAACCTGGGCATGTGCCCTGACTAGGGAATGAACCGGTGACTCTTTGGTTTGCAGGCTGGCATTCAATTCACTGGGCCACACCAACCAGGGCTCATCCACTGTTTTTTAACCATATGACAACTGTCACCCTGAGATAGGGTCCTTCTCACTTGTGGTTTTTGTTTCTGACATAATTCAGCCTATTCTGCATCTTAGGATCTGTTACTTTCAGCAATTTATTCCTCAATATTTAATTATGTACAAATTAAAATGTTTGTTATAGTAATGTGAAACTCATGCATCAAGTTTGTGTTAAAACCTTCTATGAAAAACAATCATGTTTTAACATGGAGGAGGTCATAAGCTAATTAGGGAAAGACTAACTGTAGTTTCAGGCATTAGTCATCTTATGGTTCGAATTCGCCTCTACACCCTCTTATGCCCCAGACTACACACAAGGCATGCTCGATTCAAATTTTATAAATGAGGCCTGTCTCTGTGATATGGGAAAAAAATACACACACACATACATATTCATCGTATTAATGGATAATTATTTTACAGATATTTTATGCTAAACTTCTGTCATTTTATCTCTCCCTATCCCATATATATCTGAAACTGAAAATCTTCTTCTTTTTCTTAGTAAGTCTAATTTGGTGCTTTAGCAATTCTATTTGCAGAAAGTGTTTCTCTTGAAGTATCGTAAGGGAATCATGTAAATGACAATTTTAATATTTTCTCCTAAGTTGTACTAAAAAATCAATAAAGACAATTGAGTTAGTCCATTTTACCTGTTTACAGAGTTCCCATGTTTTACAGTGCAAATAATCACCTAGATTCTCTCAGTTGAGTAAGTTATTTTTAGGTAGTGTGTTTTAGAAATATATTTATAAAACATTCAGCTTACTGTAACAATGCCTCCTTTTAATTTTTAGATTTGTATTAAATAAAAATGCACTTGCCTTGCATAGAGCCATGTTTGTGCTTTTGTTAAAATAATAAACTACCAATTGATTCTTTCTGAAAAAGACAAATTCAAGTACGTATACATATATACAGAAAATCCCAGTGTTGGAGTAGTTATATATGACATTTTCATCTGTTAAAAATTCTTGTGCGTATACTGTGGGAATTACTGGTTTGTGTGGCAGAAACTTCTAGAACAGTGGTCAGAATTTAATCTACATATTAACCTTGTCATTACACTATAGCTCTCTTTTTCTGTGATTCTCTTGGCTCAATCCTCCTCTACTATCTGTTACATACCCATATTTTTGGACTATAAGACGCACCCCCCACCCAAATTTGGGAGGAATAATGGTTTTTAATGCACCTATTGAGTTCTATTTACATTTGCATCGGTGAAATATTATGTTATTTATGTTATTAAATATTTTACCACATTTTTTGCTTTAACATTTTTCCCCTATTTTCCTCTAAAACCTAGATGTGTCTTATGGTCCAAAAAATATGGTAGTTGATTCTTTCCAGGATGGTTTTGTCATAATACCAAGATGGCTACCAGAATCTTACAGTGATTCTTTACTTCTTTATGTCCAAGGGAAAAAAAATTACTTTTATTCTCAGTAATCCCACAGAAAGGCTGGGCACTCCTCTTTTGGTTGGAGCATACTAGGCTGTGTGCCTCTGATTATTATACTGTGTGGCAAACAGAAGACCATGCATGTAGATTTCTATTACATGTCCCTGAGCCAATCTCTGTAACAAGGAGGGATTCACCTCAACCAGCAGGGCTCATCCCTGGATTGAGGTTGAGATTAATCTCATCCAAACTGTAAGGCTGCTACACAAAGTGGGATAAATTGAATGTATTTTGGGAATCATGTTTTGGTAATGTTTGAATGATTTTAATGCTTTTCCATAGTGCAATCACATAAATCTTTCATGGAATAAGATATATCATGTAGCAGTATTCTAATATATGCATCATTTGTGCTTATATGTGTTTGTGCATATACACATGCATTTGAATAGATGGTTTTTCATTGGTTTGAAAAATGTTTTTTTCTCGAAAAATATTTTTCATGTCCACTAGTGTTTTTATCTCATGTATATTACAATTGGGTACTTCGCAAAGAGACTGCCCCATACTGATCAAAGTCATGCTTCATGTAGGTTGGGTTATTACTAATGAACTAAATATATTTAACATTTAGTGAACATTATTGAGTACCTGTTACAAGCAAAGTGCTATGCTCAGTGCTCTTGTGTATATGAAGATAAATACATGTAATAAAACAATGACAAATGGACTTTCAGAATATGTTTATTTTCCATATCATAGCATTTTTCTTTTCTGTCATTTCTCGTTTTATCAGAAGAAGACCTTGGGTTTTTTTTTTTTTTTTTTAGAATAAAGAAGAAAATAACGATACATGTGCTCACTTGAAAGTTAGTTTCATGGTCTACAGCTTATATGAGAAAATAAGCATATAAGAAGTAAAATGAATACATTTACATAGTTTAGATTATTATTAAATTCACCATTTTTGTATTTTCTTCTCACAGATGGCTGGCTTTCAATATGCATCATAGGATTTACAAAAACAAACAAGAACATTTAATAAGCTGAGTAAAATGATGCTATTTATCTGGATAGATTACTTTGTAAAGCACAAGATAAGAGGACTCTCTTAGGTCAATCTAATGTATGATTTTCCATTTTTCTGAATAAGTCTTACTGTCTTATACATTTTAGTAGAAAATGGGCAATTACTAGATAATATCTATATTTTGCCATAAATTATGATGGTACTTATATCATACAGAAATTTCCAGAAATTACCCAACCATCTGTTTCTTAACAGTAGTAGCATTGTCAACCCAATCTGGCTTCCTCTTTTGTTTTAAAATGATGTATTTATGTGACATGTATTAATACACCATAGGCTATATTTATGCAGCCCTATACTTATGTAGGGTAGTATTTGGAAACAAATAAAAACCTAGTGAACTGTGTCCATATGTGTCTGTGTAGGACTATAGATTTAAAATTGAAGTTATGGTTAATTGGAATAAGAAATTAAGTTTGATGAAATCAGTTTTGATATCTGGTAATTGGGAAATGTCTATGAACCACACATAATTCACTGAATGATGGAGAACTATACATGACTCAGAAAGAAGTGAGGAGAGAGAGAGAGAGAGAGAGAGAGAGAGAGAGAGAGAGAGAGAGAGAGATATCTTCGGATGTTTTACCCGTGAGTGGTATTGGCACTGGGATATTTATCATTTTATATCTACTCAGTTGTGGCTGAGCACACTTTCTTTCAAAAAATTAACTTTAAAAAATTACACTTTACATTCAATATTATTTTGTATTCATTTCAGGTGTACATCATAGTAGTTAGGTAGTCATATACTTTGCAAAGTGTTCCCCCGCCACCAATATTTCCATTACCCACCTGGCCCCATCCACAGTTATTACAGTATCATTGACTACATTCCTGTGCTGTGCTTTCCATCCACGTGGCTGTTCTGTAACTACCATTCTGTACTTCTCAACCCCTTCACCCTTTTCACCCAGGCCCCCACTCCCCTCCCCTCTGAGGATACTTTTCTAAAATGTTTGTATACATATAACCTTTATCCATGCGGGCAGATCTTTACAATTCTGTGTTTTGGCTAAGTTCAGAAAACCTAAGTAAATCATATGGAATGTGCTCTAGATAAATCTTTACTTCCCATTCGCCTACACATATCTCCTCTATTTACAAGAACACCT
Source organism: Anoura caudifer (assembly GCA_004027475.1). Taxonomy (NCBI): domain Eukaryota; kingdom Metazoa; phylum Chordata; class Mammalia; order Chiroptera; family Phyllostomidae; genus Anoura; species Anoura caudifer. The sequence continues at coordinate 36,222 of PVKU01006826.1, forward strand.
GTGTCTTAACATTATAATGCTTTCGACCTTGACAGAATGTGTTCACATTAATTCAGTGTTCACCCTCGCAATATCAGAGTAGGCTGTAGGTTTGCAACTTTCATTCTCAAATTATTTGAAGAGGAAAAATCTGACAATGTACCATGATGAATGCTCATTAAAACTAAAGGTATTTGTGTCCTTTCAAGTAATTATAACTACTCAATCACCGGGTTTATCTTGCTTATTTTTTGAACTGTAGAATCTTGAATCTTCAGTTTATTTTGTAGAGGATGTGCAGGCTGTGTAGTGGTAGGGGAAGGCAAGAGAGGCAGCTGGAAGGGAAGGTTGAAGGCAAATTGTGGAGGAGCCTGATATCATGCAAAGGGGGATACATTTACTCCGAAGGCAGGAGAAGGCTACTGACAGGTTTGGAATACGGACCTCTGTGTTTCACCCCAGGCATCTGAGGAGTACATCAAGACGCCTCTTGGTGTTAGGAAGATGTACAAAAGGGGCCATGCTGAGTTGGAAGTGCCAGTGGCACCTCTACATGGAGCTGTCTGACTGTATTTGGAAACCAGTGTTTATTGTCAAGGCAGGTTAAGACCGATGAGACAGACGTACACCATAAGGGCTGGGATGGAAGGAGGTAATTGAGCAATCCTTACAAGTATATGAGATTTCACTGAGAGAGAAAAAGTACAATACATTTGAAGAGGTTCAAGGACAGGTTATTTGGGATGATTTTACACACACACACACACACACACACACACACACACACAGGCAAAGTAGAAGGAACCAGAGGTGGCAGGCAGATAGGTGTGATTATAGAACTTTCCCTGAAGGTTACTATAACACAGATTTGAAAAGAAAGACTTTGAAAAATGCAGTCATTTTCAACAGTATCAAATGCTATCATGGAATTGACAAGGACAGAGATAGGGGAGAGACAGCTGGATGTGCTGTGTTAGAGGTAGACTTATATGCTTTGAGATGGCTGTTTCCATTGAGGGGTGAGAAATAAGAAAGACTGTATAGAGTTAAAGGTTGACAATGGTAGACTGAAAGAAGAAAAGTGGGGTGATCTATTCAGAAGTTCAGAAATGAAAGCAAGGAAATGGAGCAATAGATTGAAGAGTGATAAAATTGGACACATATGTTTTAAATTGGGAGTGATTTAGGCAAAAGTTTTGATGTCCTCTGCAGGGGGAATCAGTATTACACTGCATATAGTATATTCTGTGTTATATATAATATGTGGTATGAAACCACAGGATTGACTTTATGGACAAACAGGCCCATAAAAATTCTCCATGAACGTTCATGATGCATCTTCAGGAAGAAGTTTTTATTACATTAATATTTAACTAATGTGATTTCATTTTTAGTTAGCAGTTATTATTAATATTGATTCCTGCTTAATCTTTTTTCAATGCTGTAAGTCTTAATGTATTTTCTCCCTTTATTAAAATATAATCTTTCAAAGTCAAGTTCTGTCAGAGAGCAAGATGGCATAGGGCATAGACCATAGACCATGGCATAGTGGAACATTTTAACATGATTTGATTTTTAAAAACACAATAAAATATGGATCAGGTGATGCTTTGTTTAAAAATGTTTGCTGCTGGAATTCTATTATTTATGCAAAAGCTTGCTGATCAGTAGGACTCCATCCCCTGATGCCAAGTTTTTTAGCACTCTCTACAGGCCTTGTGAATAATGCATGGGGCCCTTTAAGCCAAATCTTAGAAAGAAGCCCTCTGAAAACCATTCATTCCCATACATAGTCAAGTAATGCAGTGACTTTGCTATGTAGAAAAATACCAATGAATGTTATGAGTTTTGACGGCCAGTTTTGACATTTGTAAAGCTGAGGAGAAGGAAACTATTCTTGATTCATAGTCCACAAAGGTGATATGCATGTGAACATATGAGTGTATGCATTATGGATATTTAATAATTAAACGTGATTAAAAAATATAACATGGCAGTAACTGGGGCTTGGTTCTTAGACCGCATTTATTTCCCTGATGGTTTCATCTAGCATCATGGTATCAAATTCCATCTGTAAGTTGATTGCCTCCCAAATGTTTAGCCCAACTCAGAACTTTCTACTAAACTCCAAATTTAGATACATAACCATTTACTCCTAATCAATTCAAATTGAACATGTTCAAAACCAAATCAACTAACCTCCAAATCTGCTTCTTCAGCAGCCCTTTCAATCACAGTAAGTGGTGCCTCCATCTTTCCAGTTGCTGCAGCCAAATACTTCGGAGTCAAAGTTAGTCTCCCTTTTACTCAGACTCTGTATTATTGGTCGGAAAATGATGTCAGGTCACCATGACCAGTCCATATCAGAATTTACTCACTTTTCACCACCTCATTACCACCCTGGCATCCACAGCCTGAGTTGTTGAAGTAGCCATTTCAACTGGTCTGCCTACTCTGGCCGTGTTCTTACCTGCAATCCCTTTTGTCTGCCACATGGTCCTCTTAAAACATAAATCCTTTCTAACAGTGCTGATAAAAATCCTCCAAGGAATGGCTTGCCATTCACTCAGAGTAAAATGCAGTCTTGTTGTCTTGTAAGCCCACACAAATCACCTCCCTCTTGCCCCTTTGTTTCTTCTGTGGCCTTGTCTTCCACAGTTCTTACCTTCTCTCAATGCACTGAAGCTACACTGGGCCACATGCTCGTCCCAGAAACCGTTTCCCTGCATATTCACATGACTCCCTCTCTCTCACATCTGTAAGTCCTTACATCAAATGATACTCATTCCATGATACTCTTTCTGACCTTCCCTTTAAATATACATCATCTCCTTCTCCCTGGCACTACTTATTCCCCTTCTTTGCTTTATTTTCTGCATAGCATGCACCTCTTTCAAATTTGCTTATTTGTTTGTTTCAGATGCCTCCCCTAATAGGATTAGTTCCATCCAGATGAGGATTGTTGTCTGTTCTGTATATGATTGCATCACCTACAACAGCATGTGGCCCTCAGTAGTTGCTCAATAAATGATTGTGAAGAATCACTGTATTCAATAAGTGGTAGAGCCAGAAAGTCATGTGACTTCAGAGCCCTTCTCTGCAAAATGATGTTGTGATATGTTGAATATATAAAATCTGGTGATTGTTCCTCTACCTAGCAAATCAACAATTATAACAACTTTATAACAAATGATCTATTTGAAGTTTTCAATATGATTCATTCAATTACCACCAGATAAACTAGACAAAGACAAGTTCACCAGTAAACTGTGAATATCCTTACATGCTTGTTGAAAAAGCAAAATTATAATGTGTACATATTGTAATTTCCATGTTTAAGGCTATATTACCTGTGGGGAATAGATGATAGAAGAAAGATAATAGAAGAGACCATTTTCTTTTTTAAATTTATTTTTAATTAGAGTTGACATACAGTATTATGTTAGTTTCAGGTGTACAGCATAGTGATTCCACATTCACGTACCTTACAGCATGCTCACTGTGGTGAGTCTGGTAACTATCTGTTACTGGACATAGTTATTATGATATTATTGACTCTGTTCCCTGTGCTGTACATTATATCCCATGGCATCCTTGTCTGGTTTTGGTGTCAGGGTAATGCTGGCCTCATAAAATGAGTTTGGAAGACTTCCATTCTTTTCTGTTTTTTGTTTTTTTTTTTTTGTAGAGTTTGAGAAAGATCGACATTAATTTTTCTTTTAACGTTTGCCAGAATTCACCATCAAATCAGTCTTGTCCTGGACTTTTGTTTGTTGGGAGGTTTTCAAATTATTATTTTTGATTATTGACACTATTACAGATGTCCCCCATTTCCTCCCTGTTGGCCCACCTCCACCCAACCCCTGCTCTGCCCCTGGCCTTCATCACCTTGTTGTCTATGCCTGTGGGCTATGCATATAACATGTTCCTTGGCTAATCCCTGCACCTTCTTTGATCTAGGCCTCTCTCCCCTATCTATTCTGAGATCTGCCAGTCTGTTCCACATGTCCATGCCTCTGTTTTTATTTCGTTGGTCAGTTTATTTTGCTCACTAGAGTCCATGTATAAGTGAGATCATATGGTATTTGTCTTTCTCAGACTGGCTTATTTCACTTAGCACAGTGTTCTCTAGGTACATCTATACTGTCACAAAGAGTAAGATTTCCTTTTTTATAGCCAAGTAGCATTCCATTGTGTAAATGGACCACAGCTTTTTTATCCACTTGTCTACTGATGGGCACTTGGGCTGTTTCCAGATCTTGACTGTTGTAAATAACGCTGCAGTTAACATAGGGGTGCATATATTCTTTAGAATTAGTGTTTCAGGTTTCTTTGGATATATACTCAGAAGTAGAATCATTGGGACATAAGGCAATTAATTCCATTTTTAATATTTTGAGGAAGCTCCATACTCGTTCTCCACAGTGGCTACACCAGTCTGCATTCCCACCAACAGTGCAAAACGGTTCCCTTTCCCCACATCCTCACCAGCACTTGTTGTTTGCTGATTTATTGATGATGGCCATTCTGGCAGGCATGAGGTGATACCTTATTGTGGTTTTCGTTGGTTTCTCTCTGATGATTAGAGACCTTGAGCATCTTTCTTTATGTCTATTGAACATCTGTGTGTCCTCTCGGCGATATGGGTCATGTCAAATGCACAGGCCAATATAAAACCAAAGAAGAAACTTTCTACTGTCTCTGTTTGCCAGGCAAAGTCTATTCTCCCCAAGAAACTATTTAGTTGCCATAAATCTTCTTTTGGAAAGCCAGTTTTCGGTTTCTTGTCCTCACACTGACAATGGTGAGTGTGTTGGCAAGGATGGTTATATATTGCTCACAGAAAGCAATGTCTGTCAAGGTAGCCTATTATATGCTAAAAATAAGGACTTTGAGTCCTGTAGGATGCTAAAGCCTCCAATCAGTTCAGTCAGTATTTCAGACAATATAGTGGTGGGGAAAAAAAATCAGTCAAGGCATTGCCAATGTATACATAAATATCTTTGTGGATCCTATTTTTGGTTAATTTTTCTAGCATTTGTAAATGTCTTGATGTATATTCCTGCTTACCAGGAACAAATTTAATTCTTTTGAATTTCAGCAGTCTTTCCTTCCTTAGCCTGAACTTTCTTGTTCAGATGCTAATGAGCTCTGAATAGGCCAAATGGAAGAACTATAAGAGCTCCAGAGAATCTGTACCCTGATAAAGTACTCCCATGATAATTGGCGGAAATAGTTTATGGTTCTTCCAGGACAGTGGGAGAAATAAGCAGTGTTGGCCAAGTCTGTGGAGCAACTGATGTTAATAACATTGTAAAAGTTTACAAGGCAATCAGAATCCTTTGAAACAAATGCCACTTGTATACCTTCTGGCCTAGGCATTATTCGATTATCTGAAAAGGTCTCTATGTCGGATGGAGCTGAATTGCAGCATTTCTAAATCAGGAGATGCCAAACATGCTTGTAATTATTTCTCTTCTAGCTCAAATTTATTTTCTTTTTCTGACCTATGATTTCCCCAGGACAAACACGTTTAGCCTTTCTTTTGTGCTCAACCTCCTGTTAAGGCTTGGAATTGCTGCCATATTTTAATATTCAGTGTTGAATTTATGGTTTTAATTTGTGTATGTGGTGATCATTCTGATTCCTTTGTAATGCACTATATAATATGGCCAACATATGAACAATATCTTTTTATAGAATAAGTACTCATTTTATAGAACATTTTTTAGGGATGTACAAATCAAGAAAATGTTAACTGATTCTACTCAAGTATTTTAGAAATATCATGAAATATTGTTTTTAGTATATTATTATTTTACTATATAAACAAAAAAAGTACTTTTATTCCTTCTTTCTTTCCTTTTCTGTTTTCCACAGTAGATGAAACAAATTGAGATATTCTAATAGGCATGTTTTAAATTTCCAGATATGTTACAAGTCTGACTATATATCACTTAAACAATCCTAGTGATATCGTTGCTACATATTGTATCCATAATTTTATGTGATGATTTCAATATTCAAATATATAAATTTTAGGGCATTGGGCTAATGAAGCTCATGGTAGATTTTCAGAAAAATTGTGATATGAACAAATTGTCTATTCAGAATACAGAAATTGTAAACCAAAGCTAATTATATTATAAACATGAAAAATCAGTTATAAAGATTTAGGGATGAGAAACTGGATGAATCAGAAAATCCTATGAATAGTTCTAGGAGTGTCTGAGAGATTGGAAATTATTACATTTACACAAAATATGGCATATTTTAATATTTTGATTTTGAAATGCAAACTCATGGGTCTAGCTATCTCTGGATGGCATTTCTTCCCCTTAAGCTATTAAAATTATGTCTGGCAACACAGCTGAAATTACAGGCTTCTGTGGGACAAATACTGAGTTCAACTCCTTCTCCTCTCTTTATTAACTGTGTGACCTTGGGCTGGTTTCTAACGTCTATGAATCTGCTCTTCTTATTATACAGTGTAGACAGTAATCATCCCTTATGTTGTGAGGTTCAATGAGATGATTTAACAGTGTACTTCACCATACCTTAACAGAGAGCAAACATTCCATGTGCAATGCTTATGTCTTTATTATAAATTGTATAGGCATTGTGTCAAGGATGAAGAAAGCATTATAGATTATATCAAAGTCTAGGAAGTGGGGATCACCCTCCTGGGAGGTAAGCAGGATGACCCACTAGGGTTTCTAAAGAGTGGAGTACAGTGTCTCCTCATATGCGTATTCTATTTAAAATTTAAAAAGAAAGAAAATTTACTAATTTTTAATACACAGGTTTTCAGGTGATTTTATATAATACACTGGGGTGAGCAAAAGTAGGTCTACAGTTGTTTGTATGGAAAAGACATGTAGGTTATGATTATTACAATAGCTTTATTAACCCACAAGAATGTCACAGGGCAACTGTAAACCTAATGTTGCCCATCCCTGTATGGCACTGATATCCTTAGGGAAAAGTCAGAGATCTTCAACAGGTTGGGTTAGCAGCAAGGCCCTGCCTTATTTATCAGCATCATTGGTGTTCTGGATGCATTGCAAGGCATTTACAAAGTTATGTGGATTTACAGATTATATTATTTTATATAGAAGGATACTTGTAATATTTTGTAGCAAAATAGGAGTGTCCCAGAAAATACTTTTTACTACCCAAAAGTGTCCGAGTTACATCATAGCAGAGTAGTTGAAAAAATATAATACATAATTTCTTTTTTTAACTGTTTCAAATACACTGAATTTTTTTTTTGTTGGCAAATAGCTGTGAGTTCTATGTTATTTCTCAAATATTTCCCAAAGCAGTTAAAACAGTTGATCTCTCCTTTCAAGGTAAAATTCAGCATTAATAATCATTAAGAAAGGAACCAAATTTTATTAGAAATTCATGCCATGGAGACAGCATTTCAAAAAATGGGTATTTGGTAATGGTCTCATCTTAAATGTATCAGTTATATAATCTTTCACATCTATACACAGAAATAGGAAAACAAAAAAGTACATCTGTTTAAAATATTACAAATAAAATCAGTCAGGTTTTGAATCCACATTGTAAATATAAAATATTTTCATTTGTTATTGTAAAAAATGCAGATTTAGATGAGAGAAGATTAAATTTTATTAGCCAGGGTTTTAAGCAAATACCTGGTGGATTCAGGGAAAGTGAATAACATAGCTACACTGAGCCAGTTCTCAAATTTGCTGTTGAACAAGTTATTTTAAAAATGTGGAATGTGCATTCACAAATATCATTTTGATAAAGATGAACAATTTAAAAAATTGGAAAACATTATTGTAAAGGATCAAGAGAAGTTGTACAGGAGATGACATTTCAGTTGGAACTTGAAGGAGCATATGATTTCAGTATATTTGGAAAAGAGTTTTTGTTTGTTTTGTTTTGTTTTTAATATGTTTGTAGCAGGAGAAATAAACAAATAGGAAGGTGCAACATGAAATGGGTGATTTGTAGGGTTCCAAAGCCATGAAAAAGAGAATGGAAGAAAACAGGTGAGCCCCTTACATGAAAGGGGGTGAATTGGGGACTTCATTCTAAGAGTAAAATCACTGGAAGTTGTTGCATAGGAGAGCACCACATGTGATGCAAACATTGCCACCAACGTTGACTTTGATTGAAATAAGCAAAAAGTGCAACAGATGTAAGCAATTTGGAGAGACTGTTGTTCAAGTGGCTCTAATGTTGTTTCAGGGCATGATTCAGGTGGCACCTGAATCTTCAGGTGTCACCACTGCCACGGGGCCTGGCCATCCATCACTGGTGGAGGGGCAGTGGCATGGTGATGGTCCTTGGGCTGCTGCTGGGCATGTTTCACAGTATGCCTGGCCTCAACCCACTGCACATCCCAGATATCAGCAGCACCCTCCAACCCCAGCAGTTGCAGGCAAAAGTGTCTCCTGATACTGCCCAGTGGCCTCATGAGGATAAAGGAGCCTATGGTGGAGAAATAGTGGTTTGGGTGGTGCCACTAGGAATAATGAAGAAGGTATGAATGTGAAATCAGTTGTGAGGGATCTTGCTCACTGGATGGTTTTTAACCAATTGTGGAAGAAGAAGAAGTCACTTCAACAACAGTAATAATATATATTATTATATTTGTGTGTGTATATATATGTACATATATACATATCTTTTTTTATTTAGTTAGTTTTAGAGAGGAGAAGTGGGGGAGAAAAGAGGGAGAGAAACATCAATCTGTGGTTGCCTTTCATGTGCTCCCTACTGGGGACCTGGCCCACAACCCAGGCATGTGCCCTGACCGGGAATTGAACTGGCAATCCTTTAGTTTGCAGGCCAGCACTCAATCCACTGAGCCACACCAGGCAGGGATATGGAGATATAAATCTCTTTATGATATATATTTTCTATGTCAGCTTCACCTGGGGCTCTGTTTTGCTTTGATAATCATGTTTTCCATTGCCTCATTTTACAATACAAGGTGGGGCAAAAGAAGGTTTTCAGTTATTCCTATGGAACATGATGCAATAACTAATACATAATAGTACAAGAATAAACTTTGTGTTTCTCATATTCACAACTGTAAACCTGTTTTTGCCCCACTCTGTATATACCCTTAAATTTTTTTTAGTCTCTTTCCTAAAACAGGCAGTGATTTGCTCACCACCCTGCCGTTTGAGTCTTTTACTTCAAGATGTAAGAAAAATATTAGAACAAGAAGAGGAACACTTGTCAGAAGGTTTCACGTCTTTTATTTTTATCACATCCAAAGAGCCCTTACTCTTCTCAGTTCTGTGGACCTCAGATTAAAAACTTTCATTGTCCTTAGGACCCTGAGGCAGAAACTAGAAGCATGCTCTCTCCCATTAGGATCCAGAGTTAAAACTGAGATACTGCCCATTGCCTCAGCTGACTGTCTGCATGCTCCTCCTACATGACCTAGACCAGAAGCACTGAGCACTGACTGTTCTGGGCTTTTATTACTTGCCTTGAGGCTGAGGGCAGAATTTGCAGCTGATAATGAAATCTGCCCAGAGTGTTCCCAAGCCTTAATATCATTAACATTTGCCTTGTCAACCTTTGAAGACCTTAAAGAAAGGATGTCTTTCCTTAAAGACAGCAGGGACACAGACAGTACACAGAGTAAGGCAGCAGGTACTGTTCATAGGAAGTGTGTGTCGTGTGCCATTGAGTTGGCTCCAATTTAGGATGTCCCTATGAATGAGTGACGTCCACACTGTTCTGTCCTCAACAGCCCTGCCTGCTCAGTTCCTGTAGACTCAGGTCTGTAGCTTCTTTTACAGAGTCAACCCATCTCAAATTTGATCTTGCTGGTTCCCTGCTGCCTCCTGTTTTTCCCGCATCATTGTCTTTTCCAAAGAACCTGCCTTCTCATAACGTGCCCTAAGGAGGACAGTTCCAGTATGCTATGTTATTTCGTCTCTTGCTCTGACTTAGAAAGATGCAGCAACTTTGGTCTAATCCCCTTAGGAAAAAAGAGTGCCAATATCAATTTAAAGTTTGGAAAATTGCTATCTGGCATGTGTTAGGGGATTTATTGTTTTATTCAGCAGCTGTCTGTTCTATCCTGCTACGTGTCAGACACTGTACGGTGAACAGAATAAACAAAACTCTGCACTCATAGGCTACTAGGAGGGTTTTTCTGAAGGATGTACCACACCACCCTTTTAGGAAGAAGAAAAAGTGATGAAAGCATGCCAAATAAATAAAGAAAAAACATGAAAGAATGTAATGATGTGCGTGGAAGGTGATGGAGAATCTGAGCGGTTGGTATCCCCAAAGGAAGGGGAAATGACCATATATCTAGAGATAAATTACCTACTTAGGCAAAAGTGTTACTTTAGTTGAGTATATTTTATTTCCTAGAATCTGAGCAAAACCAAACTCCCTCTTGTCGATGTTACTTTTTATTTCTCTGTTTTGCATTGTACTAAATAAGAAGAGGGAGGCAATGGACACAGTTTTATAAAGGTCGAATGGGAGGGGTGATACCGAATGTTACTAAAAGCTGTGTGTACATATTATCTGTGAGTCTCCCAGGCACCCTGTGTGTGAATATCGTCATATCCATGTTCAGGTGTGTACTGGGAATCTGAGATCGATAAATTTGCTGAGCACATACTGTTTATAAAGTGAGACAGACTTGAAGTTCCCTGAGGGCAAGCACTGCCTCTGTGCAGCACAATGTCTTTGAGAGGTGGTTACACACAGGAGAAGGGGTGGGGTGAGGAGCTGCAGTGAAATTTTCAAGAAAGCTAGTTCCGATGTGCAATAGAGTGGAAAAGCAGCCATTAGGGTTGGTGAGGGGTGGAGGTTGGGGAGAGAGGAAAGAATCAATGGGAGGATGTTCTTGAGTCCATGAAAGTGAATGCAGTTAAATATGAGGAGCCAATAGAGTATCAGAAATTGGCAACTATGGCCCTGAAAGTCAAAATCAGTCTGCCACCTGCTTTGTTTTTATAAGTGAAGTTTTATTGGAACACAGTCATGCTCGTTCACTTCTGTATCATCTTTGGCTGCTTTTGTGCCACCACCTACAATGATAGAACTTGAGGAGGTGCAACTGGCCCACAGTAGCCAGCAAAGCTGAAAATACTCAATGTGGGGTCTTATACCGAAGAAGTTGAAGGTTTAAGGATGATGGATCCTCGGATTCCATAATAGAAAGAATAAGACTCTGGGTTGAAATGTGAAATTGAGGAGGTGGGTGCAGATGTAGATAAGTTTGAATATTTTTTGTAGAATATAATGTGACACTTTCAAATTTAGTTAGACATAGACTCGTTGAATAAACAAATTGCTGAGAACTGCAGATGATAATTTATGAAATAAAGCAAAAACATTGTGAGTGGCCACATGGAAATACATAATGATTAGTTTTCTCTCATACCTCACCATTGGGTAGTTTGTATGTGTTACTGCAGTACTTTTGTGGGAATAGTTTTTTAAGTGGTACTACACATGAATTTGGAAAATATTTAGTTTTGAAAAATTTTGCTAAGTAAAAACCATTTGCCTAAAGCAATATACTTATTCTTTTTATTGTATAAATATCACATTTATTTTAGATGTTGATAAAAGTGATTAGAATACATCAGACTTTTTATATATGCATTAGAACTATTTGAAAATAGAGTTGAGGGAAATTGCATCAGGAATTGATCTGGTCTTCCCAGACATTTGTAACTCTCTTATTTTAAAGTTACTTTTTAGAAAATCCCTGATTGTTTAAATCCCTAACATGTGAATTCCTACCAAATCCTGACTTAAAGTTGTTGAAACATACCAAAGTAGTGACAGAGTATTTATGTTCATCTTCCTTCTCTGGAATCCATGCATCCCATAATATTCCCCTAGCCCTTCAGAACCGCAAGAAGGAATATAGGTTTACAGGTAGTCCAATTTATCCTCTAGCACTTCTTGGTCTGACCTCAGTTGCATCATCTGGGAAATGGGGGCCTCTTTTAGAGTGGTTCTGAGAATTAGATGAGATGTGTGCAAAGAAATCACTAAGTCCAATACACTTCACGCATTATGTAATACATTTCTGAGAATATTGTTTACACAGGAGTTCATTGATAGTTATTAAATATTATTGTAATCTCTGTTAATTAAAAATATTTCTTGTATTAGATACTTTTTTAATCTATTTAAATATTCTATTTTTTTGTAAAATTCCATGGGTTCAGGGGAGTTTATCATAGCAATAGTTGCTTCTTTTCCATACTTTTTTATTTTATAGGTAGGGCTCTGTTATTTTGAGAAAATAAAGGAATACAAGATAGCATAACTGAAAAAGAAAATGTATGTCCAATGGTATGAAAGAGTAGAATTAGAAAAGTTAGAGAAAGAAAGGAAATAAAAAGTAAACATACACTCAGATTATCAAAGGGAATATAGTAAGTGCTCACTTAATGTCAACTATAGGTTAGGCAACTTTAAGTGAAACATTGCATAAAGAAGCCAATTTCACCAGAGTCTAATCAATATAAATAGGAGATAAGTTCCTGCAGCAGTCCATCAACATTATAATGAAATGTCATTATAATGAAATGATATTTAACGAAACAATATTATTTGATGACCTGCTGTATTGGTAAGTACATATTTAAATCACAAATATTTTATACCAAGATACACCCATTCTTCAAGTCATGATTATTGCTTAAAATGTATTTTATATGAGACCCTAAATTAGAAGAAAAAAATGAGTTTTAATGATAAATTAAAATTTGCTACCCTAAACATTTTAATTCAGTGAATATTTATTAGTTATCTTTGTGCTGCATTGTCTGTTAGGCATGGGATCAGGGGTCCCTACCTTCAGGGAACATAAAGACTGATGCAATATCTAAAGGTATATACCATATTATATACTTAGAAAATGCTAAGAGATCTTAAATGTTCTCATCACAAAAAATAAATGGCAGTTAAGTGATATGATGGAGGTGTTAGCTTAAGCTACAGTGGCAGTCATAATGGTACTATGAAAGTATCCAATTAACACAGTGTGCACCTTAAATTTACACAATGTTAATAAGCCAATTACATCTAAGTAAAGCTGGGAATAGTTTTAAAAAGTATATGGATTGTAAAATGATGAAGCAAAATGAACTGGAAACTTTATTGACAGTATATTTTAGAGAGAGGGTGAATTATCAGACAAACATACAATTTTATGGTAGAAAATTTATTTTAAAATCATATATTACCTCTTAGAAATACATATATCTTCATAGTAAAATCTCAGCTCCTGGAGACTTACAGCATGACAGTGTGTTAGATACACTATAAGTTTTGTGGAAAGTAACAAACATACAATTTAGTGATGGATTATCTAAGAAACAAATTAATTTTTCTTTCAGTATGTATCTTAACTAAATGCAGGTCTGGATGTGTATGTTCCAGACCTCCCAGAGCTTGCTCACCCAAGGACCAAAGTCCTTTTGCCTTGTTGCTCTGTGACCTTCTCAGATCTGTCCTCATACTTGTGATCAAGGATAGCTCATCACCATGTCTGTGTCACCCTGCGTGAAGGAGGAAAAGACAAGGAGGGCATATCTGTTCTTTTTTTTATTTAAAAAATTAAAGATAATATTTAATTTTTAGAGAAGGGAAGGGAGGGAGAAAGAGAGCGAAACATCAATGTGTGGTTGCCTCTCATACTCTCTACTGGGGACCTGGACTGCAACCCAGGTGTGTACCCTGACTGGGAATTGAACTGGTGACCCTTTGGTTCACAGGCCAGCTGAGCCACACCAGCCAGGGTCATATCTGTTCTACTTTGGTCTTGACAATGAAGTTGTATACATTGTATCCCTCTGGCTCATATTTGGTCACATACCATACCTATCTGCAAGGGAAGCTGAGAACTGTAGTTTATATTCTGGATAGCCAAATAGTAACCTAAACTGTCTATTCCTGTGGAAGAAGTAGAGGGGGACAGATATATGAAGACCAGTGGTCTTTGCAGTGGCCAGTGTTTTGGTAGCAAGATGAACACTTTTGGTTCCAGATCTTTTTGTTTAGTGGGGTTTTGGATGAGATTTTACATTTAAAAAATGTAAATACACTCATCTTCATAACACACATATGCGTAGAGATAATGTAGGGTTTTTTGTCTTCTTAAATAGCATGCTAAGCACAATATAGCATTTCTGTGAGACATTCTGTAATAGAAAAGGAGATTAACTTTCCTGATACTAAAAATCGAAGGCAAGTGATGGGAATTGTAGAAGATGCAGAGTTCGACCAGTGCATTTGGCACATGCCTTCCTTTACAAAATATCAATGTTTGCTTTACTTTTTGTTCAGTGTCCTCTGTCATAAAATGCAAGTCTCTACCACAACCTGGGCTGTGTCACCTCACTGCCTTTCTGTTGTCCCCTTGTTAAGTGTGATACCAGTGTCTGTCTTGAAAGCATCATTTCAAAACTTACACTTGATTTGTGGCTCACCAATATAATGGGGCCCAGGTATTTTCTTAGTAATTTCAAAGCCATTGAATCTTGATTTGTAGAAACAAAGAGAAGAAAAAAGACACTTTAAAAAAAAGACAAAGTTGATCAACTGAACTATGAGCGAAGTGGAAATGGCTGTGATCAGATAACCTTATTACCCTTTCTGTTTAGCTCTCTTTAAATGGACCCATCTTACATACTCAGATATACTGAAGGATAAAAAGATGATAGAATATACCAAAGATTCACCAGGCATGTGTTGACTTAGACTCTGTAAACAAGAAATACAGCACATTGAAAGGAACTAAGTAAGAAAATCCTCAAATGTCCTTGAAGCATTTATACGTTCAAGAACAATAAAGCTCTCTTTATCCAGGTTAAACCTTGTGTCACATTTTAAGGTTGGATTTGGGGAAGTTGCCAAAATAGATCAGTTTCAATGGAAATATAAAACTACTCAGTGATAGATTCTGCCTCTGGAAACATCCCAGGTATTTTGCTAAGAGCTTTGTGGCTTGCTGGATTACTGGTTTCACTACATATATATGTAGCCATTTGATGACTTATCTCAGCTTGAATTGCCAAATCATGCTTCTAAAAATACACGCAGCTTGTTCAACTGTGTTTCCTCATAAAAACCATATGCCATTTCAATGAACATTGGTCCCCAAATACAGACATTGCAGAGCATTTTTTGGAAACTAGAATGTGCTTAGCATTTTATATACATCATCTCATATAATCTTTTCAACAATCCTGTGGCGATATATTTTTTTATTTTCTTTGTTTTACAGATGGTGAGACTGAGATGCAGACAGGTGAAATAACTTACTCAAGATCAGACAAATAGTAAACTGGGTTTTAAGACATATTTACATATGAAGTAGTGTTGAAGCTATTGCACGATATTTCATCATTTGTTTGTTTCTTTGTTTGTTTAAAGAGAGGGAGAGAAACATCAATGTGTGGTTGCCTATTGCACGCCCCCTACTGGGGACCTAGCCCACAACCCAGGCATGTGTCCTGACTGGTAATCGAACCGGCAACCCTTTGGTTTGCATTCGGGCACTTAATCCACTGAGCCACACCAGTCAGGGCAACAATTTCTATTACTAGAAATGAGATTCCAGGCATTTTTGTCCTGGACATTGCAGGACTAACACATACACTCATTTGTCTTCCCTTACTTTGCTTTTCCTTCTCTACTCTTCCTTCCACTTTTATGCATTTAGCAACATCTTCGAGAACATAGATGACAATACCTAGTAATTCTTCATGCAAAATTAAGCCTCTGAAGTATGAGGATCTGTTGAGTAAATGTTAGTTAGTGCGTTTAAGTTTGAAAACAACCAAGATTGTTTTATCAGTCCATTGTTGTGCTTGTCACCCGAATCATTTGGCCAATGAACAGCAGAGAAACAGAAACTACTGTGATAAAGACACAAATTAAAGTAAGATCAAAATATAGGGGGGAAATCGTCCCAATAGATGATACTGGTGGCATCTCCGAATTCCTAGCAAATTTTCTTTGATGCTAGTTCATAAATGTAAGTGCTAGCTACAAGCTTGGGCGAAATATGAAATACTGTGGCATGAAGACACATTTTGTTGAACTATCATCAAAAGGGTATGCTTCTCCGTATATCTTTGTTTGTTTACAGACTCTCTGTTAAAAATGGTTTTTTTTTCACAAATACCATATGATCTCACCTTTAACTGGAACATAATCAACAAAAGAAAAAAGCAAACAAAATATAACCAGAGACATTGAAATTAAGAACAATCTGACAGTAACCAGAGTGGAGTGGGGAGGGGACAATGGGGAGAAGGGCTTTCAGGAACTACTATAAAGGACACATGGACAAAACCAAGGGGGAGGGTGGAAGCAAGGGAGGGAAGTGGGTTTGGCTGGGGTGGGGGAGGTGTGGGGGAAAAATGCAGACAACTGTACTTGAACAACAATAAAGTAATTTAAAAATTAAAAAATATAAAAAAGAAGTTGTTGAAAATACTCAATGTGGAATTCACAAAATTTTTTTCTTCTATGAGTTTATCTGCACTTAAATTCCAGAACCATTTCCTATTTTGTTTAATTCACTACAAAATGTTTTTTCATCTTGACCTAGAATATATGTACATATATGTATTTACCTAGGTATGCATATATAGGCACATCTGAAACAAAAATTCACAAAAACACCAATCATTAATCTACAGGACACAGTGTGATAGTTTTCCTCTACTTAAATATTTATTAACTTTAACATGAATATTGTTGATTTATTTTTTAAAATAAGTTTTCCTGGTTAATGTTTAGCTTCAGCAGAAGATGGAAATCTGTCTCTCTTCAACAGAAACTTGTGGTTATTCCTGAGATGTAATGAGGTGTAGTGGCAGGAGCATGGGCTTGTGCTCATTAGGTGTGAATCTGAATCCTGACTTGCTAGCTTCCTTTTTTCAAAACTGCATTGTAATTGATATACAACATATTAGTTTCAAGCATATAACATAATGATTCCTTATTTGTATACACCGCTAAATAATCACCACAAGAAGTCCCATTAATACCCTTTACTATATATAGTCACATAGTCTATTTAATTTTACATAGAGTATTCTGGGTCAGGACCTACTAAAATGATTTCATGTATCATTGATAGATCATGACTTACAATTTGAAAAGCAATGGTGTAGTCAAAGAGAGAATTACTCAGAACACAGTTGACAATTTTGACCATAATCATATGCATCTGTAGTTAAATTAATGGCTGTAAATAATGATTAATGGAGTTATGCATGTAATTTTACCAGGCTTATTCATGTTTAGATTTAATTTTCATAAGGCTGTCTTTGAGAAGTTTTTAGTTTATGAACATCATCAGACAAAACATTTAGATTCACAATTTATGAGTACTAGACATCATGTCCTTGAATATAAAGATGCACGTTCTCAAATTTTCTCCAAAAATTCAAGCCTCTGTAAATATCCGTAAATCATAAAGTGTTTACTTTTTTAATCTAGATGGTATGATGTTGAAATATAGTGTTGTGCTACTTGAGTAATAGCGTTGTTTACAACTTAGCATTTGGAGAAGATTATCCGAACTCAACAATGTTAATGATTTTTAAGAACTTTTAAATAGGAGCTAGATTGAGCTTGAAGTTTCAAAGAAGGTTGACTTTAGTTGGTGTTTGCTCTTAGAAGTTTTTTTGGTCATTTTTTTTCTACAACAGTTGTCTCACTTGAAATTTGGGCAGTGACTTCAGAAGGTAACCTGGGGGCAGGTTGTGCTTTAAAATGATTCTTATGTATACGAGATACTAATAATAATTACAGCTTAATGTATTCTATTGGGTTATAACACATGGTCAGGATTTCTGCCAAGTACTTTACTCTCCTTTAATTGTTTCCATATTTTTGGTAGGGGAGCATCATTGTTCCCATTTTATGTCTGAGGAAAGCAAGGCCTGTGATACGTCTGTTGGGATTCAAACACCGACTGTTTGCCTCCTTGGCCCTTGGGTTGAACATCCCCATTCTCTCTATTGAGCACAATAAAAATCCCTGTCACCTCTCATCTGCAACGCAGAGAAGGCAAAATATTCAGGATTGGATTTTGCTTGTTTTCCACCTACTCACAGAGCTGGCTACAGAATTTGCATGGCCCAGTGAAAAATGAAACACAGAGCCTCTTGTTCAAGAAGCAGGAAGGAAAGTACCATTCAAGTTACTAAAGTATAAAGCTGTTTTCTTTATTCTGCCATCTCTCTGTTGACTTCCCATGGTGTGTTTATTTGCTCTTTCAGATCATACTGAATAAAGAAAATTAAAAATTTAAAGTATTAGCAAGAGTTTTACTGCTCGTTATATTGTGCAACTGCAGTTATAAATGCAAATATTAGAGCATTTAACTCATGCAGAATCACCGTTACCAGCCAATTTGTATTTTGTAGCTTATATTATGTATTTCATTCTTAACATGGAAAAGATATGCAACTCCCCCAGCTGCCATTCCATTTCTTGATAAGTGCACGTTCTACAAATATTGTTTACCTTCTGCTTACTGCCGAGTGTGGAAGGGCTGAAAGGAAAAGAAAGTGTGGCTTGCTCTGTCTTTCCCTTTTCTTTCCATGGCATCAGTTTCAGTGTAAGTGGTTGGCTCACACAGGAAAGAAATATGAGCGAGCAAGGATATGATAGTGTTCCCTCATGGTATGTGTTTCCTTAGAGTCACCTCCTTTCTGGCTTGGAAGCAGGGCATCTTTCAAATAGAAAGCATGACTTCCTGGGCTCTCCGTGTCCTCACTCAGTCATGGACATGCCACACTTACCTTGTACTTGCTGGAGTTGCACTCAGTCCCCACCTATTGTGGTTCTGCCAGAATTCTGTGTCCCTGGGACATAACAATGTATATGTATGCAGATGAGGCAGACACATGCATTGTAGCTATCTTCTCTGTTCATGTGCATACTTCATCACCCCATTGGACTTTGTTTATAAAACCCAAGGTCAATGATAAAATCATTAAGAATTTTAAGATGACCATGTCAAGAAACAGATAAAACAAGTATGGGGTTCTTTGGAGACGTGGGTGCTGTGCAGCTGCTCATGTTGCACAGCCATGAAGCTGGTCCCACCTATTCATGTTTCCCAGGCTGCCCTGCTGTGTCCTTTCCCCGCTTAACACTAACTTTGATATTTTTTATTAATAGTAATTAGCAATGGGCAGAAGGGATATATACCTTGGAATTTGTTCTCACCCCTAAGGCCTTCAGAAATCACCTTGACTGTGGAGGGCTTTTGCAAATAACCGTCTTGGGGCACCTATGTGTGCTGTTTGAGATGTTAGACTTGGGTGGGTTTGACTTCATCAGCATGATGTATCTTTGGCATTTCTCTAGAAACAGAGAGCCCATTGTTGGAAGGAAATATCTCACCAAAGACTGCCACTACGTTTTGCCACCTTAAAGGACTTAATAGTTGGATATACTTATGGTGCCAAAGTTTCAACACTGGAGCATTGATAAGATAAGCAGCTCAGCATTGAGGGGACTGGAAATTTCAGCCAGACATGCCAGGGGAGCATCATCATAAAAAAAAGATAGATTTTCTCTAGGCAAAATTGTGAAATCCCCCAGGTGGATTCTAAGTGTTCTACACTGCCTTTCAGTACCTTTGTAAAACCATGCTTTTGGGGCCCAGGGCTGGCTTGCTGTATTTGGAGAAAACAGAAGATTCTTCTCTATTTTTCCTGTATTTTTGCTTTGCTTCTACTGTATGTCAACAGTTTGCCTGTGTTCCTTACCTCAGCAGGAAACCCTGTGGAGTGTTGTCCTTCTCAGGACTTTTGAAGCTGAGCAACCTAGCATGAGTGCTGTTGACCCAAACAAACAGAAACGTTTACCATTGATGATTGCCCTAAGGTTAAAGCAGCAGAAGCATAGGTTATCCTAAGAGTTGTCTCCTGTCACTTGTTGGTACCGGCCACATCACTTCTGAAACTCTACAAGTACACAGGCTAATTGAGAGATCAGGGTTCCATCCTAGAAACTACCCTGTACATGTATAGGCGATTGTCTTGAAGTCCCCATTACTTGGCTGGCAGTGGGGAGAGGTTGTGGACATGCATAGCCCTCCAAAGGAATGTTTTCTGACTAGAATTCTCCAATCTTCTTGCTGCTTCTTATACCCCTCTGAGCTAGGTAGTGGATGGAGGGCTATGAATCCAGTCTGGGGGTCACCCTTTAGCAATTTTTACTTTGGTGGCCTGGATCTTCTCCTGAGAATTGTGGATACTTTTTATCCTTCATTTTCAGCTTTAGGGTCCCAGCAGAAATTCCAAGACAACAGTTGAGATTCTCGCTTAACTTCCTGCAAATTGAATTAGGAGGCAAATACTTTATGTTTTACTGCTCTTAAGATAATATCTTGCTATTTAAACCATAGCCTTCTGGAAATAAAGGCTTAATTCCTAAAAGTCATTACACTGATAGAAATTTCAGATGTGTACATATTTCTTTTTAAATTGTATCCCCCTTCCAAAAGAATAAACAAATGATATCTCATCAAAATAAAAAGCTTCTGCACAGGTAAAGAAAACAGTATTAAAATAAAAAGAGAACTGACTGTGTGGGAAAACATACTTGCCAATGATACCACAGATAAGGGTTTAATCTCCAAAATATATAAAGAACTTACATGACTCCACTCTAAGAAGACAAGCAACCCAATTAAAAAATGGGCAAAGGACTTGAACAGATACTTCTCTAAGGAGGACATATAGAGGGTCCAGAGACACATGAAAAGATGCTCAATATCACTAGCTATCAGAGAGATGCAAATTAAAACCACAATGAGATACCACTTCACACCAGTCAGAATGGCCATCATAAACAAAGCAACAAACAAGTGTTGGAGAGGTTGTGGAGAAAAGAGGACCCTAGTGCACCATTGGTGGGATTGCAGACCAGTACAACCACTATGGAAAACAATATAGATTTTTCTCAAAAAACTAAAAGTGGATCTACCTTTTGACCCAGCAATTCCACTGCTAGGATTGTATCCTAAGAACCCTGAAACATGAATCCAAAAGAACCTATGCACCCCAATGTTCATAGCAGCACAATTTACAATAGCCAACAGCTGGAAGCAACCTAGGTGCCCATCAGTAAATGAATGGATCAAAAAACTATGGTACATTTACACAATGGAATTCTATGCAGAAGAAAGAAGGAGCTCCTACTCTTCGCAACAGCATAGATGGAACTGGAGAGCATTATGCTAAGCAAAACAAGCCAGGCAGTGAAAGACAAATACTATATGATCTCACCTTTAACAGGAACCTAATCAACAAAACAAACAAGCAAAATATAACCAAAGACACTGAAATTGAGAACAGGCTGACAGTCACCAGAGGGGAGAGGGGAGGGAATTTCAGGGGGAAATGGGAAGGGTTTAGAGCAACAAGTATAAAGGACACAGACAAAAACTAGGGCGGGGGGTGGAAATGGGAGGGAGGTGCGAAAGGCTGAGGTGGTGAGCTGGGATGGAAGTAAAAGACAGAAAACTGTACAAGAACAACAATTAAAATAAAAAAAATGTTACAATGGAAAAGAAAAGAATGTGGAAGATTAAAAAACTTTATCCCCCTTCCTTATTTTCATATGGATAATTCTTCTGCTCTGTAGATTTTCAGAAATATTTTATTATCTCATGACTTTGGGCAAGAGATGTTTCATTTAATGCCATTGCAAAGTATATAAATATAATACCAATAATGTGTATGTAAAGCTGCCATTGCAAAGTATATAAATATAATACCAATAATGTGTATGTAAAGCATTTAAAATATGAAGTGAATAAAGTTACCTATGGATGAAAATTCATAGCATTTCAAGTATAACATGAAGAAATGATGTATCTATCCACTCTTTATAGTAATCCAGGAGAAGTTTAATAAAATATTAACTTGAAGTGGGTTTCAGGTAGCATTTGAAAATTTGCATATATTTGTGGGGCTGTTAAAATGCAGGCATGCAATTTTACGAGTCTGCAGTCCATGTCTCTGATGATGCACGTGGACATTTTTCACATTTTGAATATTTCATTCATTTTATCATTTAATGTACTGGAACAGTCTGCAAAAACACTGATTGGATAATGCCCAATTTATTTTTATTGTTCAGCATTTGGGAGCTCCCGAAGACAAGTCATTTGGCAGCTCAGTGACGGGGACTGAAGTAAACCTGGACAGCTACCAAACAGCTCTAGAAGAAGTACTCTCATGGCTTCTTTCTGCTGAGGACACTTTGCAAGCACAGGGGGAGATTTCCAGTAATGTAGAGGAAGTTAAAGAACAGTTTCATACTCATGAGGTAAAGCAAAAACATCGATTTATGAGACAAAGCGCGTGCTTTGTCATCATGGCGAGTCCCTTTATCCCATTCCCTGCCTATGATCCTGGTATTTTTGTGATTTAGTTTTGGGTTGTTTTTTCTTTCACTGTTATTTCATACTGGTTTCAGGCATGCAGCTTACTGGAGACAACCACACACTTCCCTTGGTAATTTAGTGTTTCTCTGGGGATGGAAACAAACAAATATGTTGGGCTTGGCATGCCAACAGCAAGCTTTTGAAGTTCCGACTCAGCAAGCACCACTTGCAGGTGCCAGGAGGTTGTTACACAGTGACTACCATAGAAATGTGGCCGCCCAGCTCCCTTCTTTTGGGTCAAGACAACACTGAGCTGTAACTTACACTCCAGACTACCTGTGTGGTATCACTGCCCTGCTCGGACACTTGTCCTGAGACCACATCCTTTCCAGCCCTCCTCTGCTTCCCTCCTCTGTTTCCTGCACCTTCAGCTCTCTCACAGGTCTCCTGTAGGACATCTTCCTTAGTATGCCACCTGCACGAAAACCTAATGTCAGGGTCTGCTTCTGCAGAGGGTGACCTAAGCGAACCATTCTCTTTAATCCCATTGAAAACACGTTCGGGTTTCTGTGAATAAAACATTAAAATACTTTTACTGGGAATATACTTTAAATGGGCATTTAGGAAAAACAATAATCAAAACCTTAATGATGTATATGAAGTGTTAATCACTGCTATCAACTTCTCTCCTCCTCAGGGGTACATGATGGACTTGACGTCCCACCAGGGACGGGTCGGTAATGTCTTGCAATTGGGAAGTCAGCTCATTGGAACAGGGAAGTTATCAGAAGAAGAAGAAATGGAAGTGCAAGAGCAAATGAATCTCCTCAATTCAAGATGGGAATGCCTCAGGGTAGCTAGCATGGATAAGCAAAGCAAGTAAGTGGTTTTGATTTCTAAAAGCAGCCCATTTTGGCACGCTACAGTTATTCTGATGCAGTTTCCTGTCGATATCAGGAGTGGCAGTTCATCTTTAAAGCATGCAGAGCTCTCCTGCAGGGCACATTTTCACAGGCTTATCACTAGGCATTTTGGTTTTCACTTTCGTAATTGAAGTGGAGCTGTTGGATAGAAGGGCTAGTTTCCACAGAATTACATTCTAGCAGTTGCCAAATTGTTCTCATAGTTAATATTTTCCACATTTTCTCCCCAAATTAAAAAGTGACGATTGAAGGCAGGGAAGTATACACAGGAAACCATGTTCAGGCTTAGCCCAGATATGGCAGGCTTGGCTCCAGACCCTGGATAAAGTCAGTATTGCAATGGAGCCAGTAATAATCTTTTTGCTGGTGGAGGGTCTTGCCTCCAATTTGTAGAAAAATGTTGCATCTCTGAAGCGCAATAAGATGAGATGCCATAAACCAAGGGCTGCTTGTATGTAGAACCACCTGTTACATACAGGTGACAGGAAACTTCTCTTTGGAAGGAAAAGCTCTCAAAAATACTAAATAGTTTCTCACATGCTTATGGAAATCCTCTTGAAAAAAATAAAAGTTTGTCATCTGTGTTGGGAAATCCTTAATGCAAGTATTACATGGTTCTGAAGTATGTCAAGAAAATCTACTGACTTAATCCAAAAAGAATTTGGGAGCCATTTCTGAAAATGGCATTTTTCTTATAAAGGTAACAAGTAAGATCTCATCATTCTCGATGTGTTGCTCTGATTTATATTGTTGGGAGTGTGTATTCATGTAGAGCATATCGAGACAAGATAGATTTATTTTTCAATGAAAAGAAATGAAGTGCCAACTGTGGATTTGACTGCATTAAGCTAAAGAAATTGTCCAAGCGCCTTAAGTTTACTTGGCTGTTATTTATGAAGATTAAAAGCTTTAAAATAGGACCAAAAAAACTCATTAGATATGCTGGGAGGCTCACGATTCCAGTACTGAATTATAGTGTGACAGTAGGGAGGGAATATACATTGCAGAGCTCATCTCTTCTGAAAGAATAAGGAAGGCACATGTAAGATAGAGTTTTCACACATATGCGTATTCTGAACCAGGAGATACTAGTCTATGCCTATTGCCATTTCCCCCTGCTGTGATCATTTGGAGAATTGCAACTAAGCCTTGAGGTGAGAGTCATAATAAGCATATTATAACTATTGAGTTTGGACCACGTCCCCCCCATACCCAAGGGTGAACTAATTTACTCCACCCACTTCTAATAAAAAAATCATAAGATTTAGAGCCACCTGCTTGTGGTCCCAGGACAGAGTTCTTCAAGGTTACAGCTTCTGATGGCTCCGATCTGTGCAACTTAAACAGAGCCACCTCAGACCAAATTTGAAAGTCTTTCAAATCCAGCCTCTGTCTTTACTGCTTTTCCCACATTCTATCATCCTGTCTTCTTCTTGAGGCTGAGTGTCCTCCCCACCATTGGTTCCCACTCCTCTTTTCCAATAGGACTAACAGTGTGACATTAATTAGTCAGACATGTCAATTAATTAAATAATTGCAGCTGGAGAACAAGTTTCAAGGAAGGTGAATCATGACCACACATACACACACACACACACACACACACACACACACACAGGTGTGGGGGGGTAATTTCCCCACTCACATCCTATTGGAGGATGGGGACCTAAAATGATGATACCACTACTTAGCTGGGATTGACATATAGAACATAGTCTGTCCTTTGGGAAGATATGGGGACTTTGGTTTGCATAGAAGCTTTTAGAATAATGACCGAGAGGGCAAACTCGACCTTTCCACTAACAGAGCTTTTCAGTAAAATGTAGAGTTTAAAAAAATGAGACATGAATATGGAACCACTTGCAACACATAGTCTTTTTTGGACAACTTGTTGAAATACACACCCACCAAGTATTATTTAAGCAAAGCACATCAAGAAACCTCTTGCGAGTTAATAAATAACAGTAAATATCCCATACCACTTTTACTAACTTTACGTGTATTCGTGCATACAATCTATTAAACTCTCAATGAGATAAGCCATTATGAAAGCTGTGCTGGGCCTGATTTGTGGTAGAATTTTTTTGAGGAAATAAAAAGCTGATTATGATCATAGGATGTTGTCAGTATTTAGAAAGTAACGATTCTAGGTTTTATTTAATGCTTTAATAAATTGTTACATGTTCAGTTTTTATGGCCATGGCCATGCTGATTAGCTTCAGTTGGGAGTGTCACCTGCTGTTTCCAAACATCTGATTACTACAGACTAGGAAGGCCAAGTAAATTGCCATAAATGAACATGGATTAGTCCACGCCCCTGCTTTCTCTCCCAAAGGCAGGCTGTGAGTAGACCCAGCCAGAAGCCATCACCCTTGCCTCAGCGTAGATCTAGTGATGAAAAGAATGCCAATTAATGTTTGTCTAGTCACATGAGATACGACCAAAGCCATGCCAGAACTCTTCATTTGCTATCTTGTAACAAAAGTAAAAGAAACTGGTTAGTACAGATAAGCTCCTAACTGAAATCGATGAATAGTTACACTTGACAATGATATGTATTGTCAACCTATTTACCAACAACAACCACATTGTATTTGATGTCTATTCCTTGTGATATATATCTATGCATATATTCCTATGTAGAATACTATATATAACATTATATATGCATGCACACAAATATTAACAAATATTAATGGAATGCCTTGAGATATCAGACACATTTCCAGGCCCAGGGGACACAGTAATGATAATAAGAGGCCACAGTTCCAGATGTCCTAAATATCTAGAGAGGCTGATGCCCAGTAAGAAAAAGAACATAAGGGAAATACCAGATAGAAATAAGTTCTCTGAAGAGCTTAAATGGTATTAGGGAAGGGACTATTTGAGGGGCTACTTTATTTAGCTTTTGTGATCCATGAACGTTGTTTCTGGGCTGATGCCATTTAATGTCAAATTTTCCTGATAAGAAGGAACCACCATTTGAAATCAGGAAGAAGTACATTTTCAGACAGAGGGAACATCTGGGTGCAAAGACCCTAAAATAGTGACCACTTGGTTGGTTAGAGGAATCAAAAGGCCAGAGTGAGTGGAGAGCCACAGCAGGGAAGGTTAGGTAACTAACATATGAGATGGGCTTGAAATACAGGGAGGGGGTCTCACCATGGATGCCGTTGTCAATCAGGATAAAAGACAAAGGTTTTGAGTTCTAGCGTGAGTGCAAGGAAAGTCAGTCTGACGGTTTTAGGCAGGGGAGGGCCAGGTAAAGGATGCCACTGGGAGAAGAGAGGACATGCAATGGCCCAGGTAAGAGATGCTGGTGTCTTATGCCAGGGTAGCTGTGCTAATATGTGAGTGCATTCTGCTATCTTAGCACAGTATTTACTCAATTTTTTGGACCACAAGGTGCACCAGATCAGAAGATGCACCTAGGTTTTAGAGGAGGAAAATAGGAAAAAAATTGTGAAGCAAAAAATGTGGTAAAACATTTAATAACATAAATAACATAGGCTGCCACCCACCCCCAACAGAGAGCCAGGTAAGCTACATTTGGACTATAAGATGCACCCCCATTCCCTCCCAAATTTGGGGGGAGGGTGCATCATATAGTCTGAAAATATGGTAGTTTATATACCACTCCTGCTATATTTATTTTAGTTCCCTTTTTGACCTTTTTGACAGTCAGGATGCTTTTTGCTATGGACAGAGGCATCCTTGCATCAAACATACATGCAGACATTCCCTTTATACGGGTTCCATCTAGGAAATATGATTGACCGCAGAAACCAGCAACACTTATGACACAACACAAGAAATTTGGAAAACATAGAGGTAACAAATTGCCCTCATTTTTACCTCATGCTAAGTATGTTTTAATTTATCTGAGGATAAGGTCTCACTTTCTTGCACACCTATTTGCCTCTACAATCCTCAGTTTCTGATTAGGAAACAGCAGTACCCCCGTGTGTCTGGAAAACCTCTAAAAGACATAGGCTGAGAGAGGGTATGAAAGAGTAGTTTGCTAAAGCAGCAGGGTTACAAAATGTAAAGAATGGTCATCATTATAAATAAGATGATTAGCCATGGGGTATTTTAATTATACTACATAGCTTTGCCTTTTTTATATTTTTTCACTTTTTTTTCTCCAGCCTGTTCTAACCACCCCACTCATTTTTGTCTTTGCAAAGGATAATGTTTGTGGGTGTTTTCTGTGGGGGTAAGGAAACTAGAGGAGGGTGACTAAATTACATTTGCTGTTTCAGTTTTTCTATTGAAACACTTAAAACATACTTGCAAAGGTATGTAAGTAACAGAATAAATGTATGGGTGGTTCTCCTTCCTTTCTTCATCATTTTTATTCTGTTCTCCATTGATGCTTTCATTATTAATTCCTTTCCTCTCCAATTCTGGTATCTTCATGGACGTGAATTGGTAATAAAGTGAAAGCTAATAAAATAAAGAAATTGGTAAGCTATCTCTAGCCATAACATACTTCAGCACAAACATGTGACCATTGGTTAATTACAAATCTTTAACAGTGTTTATATAATTAAAATGAAAGAACAAAATGCCCCTAATTGCATCATTAAAATACAATAATTAAAATAAGACATTGTCTGTTAACATACATGCTGGAGTTCAAAGCCTTAAGATGAGTAGGCAAAATTATTTTTGTTTTGTTTCCTTTTATGCTGCAAAATTGCCTTGGGGCGGTGGGAAGTGAGGGAAAGAGAAGAAAAAGACAAAACTTATAACCATGGAAGTACAAGAAGACAATTGGCCTAGGGACAACAGAAGATATTCTCCTGTATGAATAAGCTAATTCATTTGATTGGAAAACGCAACCTGCAGGGAGCAAAAGAGATTTACTGACATTTCTATGAAGACTTAGAAAGATAAACACAGCGAGTTCCATCAACTTCTCTGATAACTGTGCCCAGGACACAGGCGGGGGAAAACCAAGATCTTCATGATGGCAAGGGGAAGAAATGAAAGCAAGTCAGTGCAGAGGCCAACTGAAGTTACGTTCTGGCTTCTACCAGCAGGAGGAGAGATATTGATAGAATCTGGGTGGAAATACAAGGTGTCACATGGGAAGTAATTGTGAACCACCATCAACACTTTGGAGAGGAAAAATTATCTAACAAATCTGGCTCATCATTTTTTAAAAATGTCTGTTTCAATTTTGAAATGAGATAACATATGTGAGAATGAATTAGAACAAAGGAGGTGTTGAACAAATGGATGGGTTGTTTGGTCTGAAGTGAAGTGGCTAACATATTGCATGTGTGAAAACATGAATGAATGAACAAGTGAATTAATTTCTTTAGGTCATTCCAGTGTGTCAGGTGAATTTGCTGCAATGGACGTTTTAACTCTACATAATCTCAAACTATTACAGTTGTATTAAATCATTTTTCATTCTTCCAATAATGTTAAAAAGAGAATTCCTTGTAGATCAAGGTAGTTCAAGGACAAACAGCAGTGACATCACCTGGGAAATTATTAACAATGCACAATCTCAGCCCTCCCCCGATCTACAGAATCACAAACTGCAATTTAATGAGATTACAGCTGATTACTAAGCACATTACAGTTTGAGAGGCACTGACCTAGTTGAAACAATTATGTTAAAAATTATAAATCCATACTCCTTTGTAGCACACTGTTTTCAGTATCTTCCATTGCTATTTTTTTACCAACAGGTGGGTCAAACATTTTAACTGTTTTCTTAGAAGCACCGAAAATGGTGGTGGTGATGTCTCAACCAACCTTCAACTGTTGATGTCATCTCCCATGGGTGGTTAATAGAATAACAAAATTCTCATGGAAGAATCTGCAGTAGAGACAATATGGGAGTATTGACAATTATCACCCTAATAACCAGTGGTTATTAATACAAGTATTTGATCAGGTTCAAATGGGTATGGCCAGCCATGACAACTTTTTTTCTGTATGTGAATAATATGTGTGCAGTTAATATGTGGATAATCCCTGTTCCAATAACATAAAATTTGTGACTCATATGACTTGAATTGTAAACAGAAAAGCCAGATTTCTGGGATTCATAGAAGTGAGAGTAGAAGATAGCATTTTTTTGGAACCATGACTTTTCACAAGATAAAAATGCTAATTAGAAAATTACATTTAATAGTTCACCCATCCATCTAATAGTTTAAACCTACTATATTCCCAGCACTATTTTAGATACCAGGAAAATATCAGTGAACAGACCAACCAACTCCTTCTGTTATTGAGCTTGCAATCTTGGGGGGGGGAACAGACAATTAAAAAATATGTATAGCATATCAGATGACATTAAATGATAAATAGGGGAAAAGTCAGGGAAGATTTAGAAAGTGACACATGTAAGTTATTGTGTGTATGTGGCCGGTCAGTAAAGTCCTCTGTGATGGGGTGATATGTAAGGAGAGCCCTGAATGAAGGGCAGGGGGCAGTCATGCAGCTAGCTGTGCCAAATGAAAGCAAATAGGAAGGTCCTGAGGCAGGAAAAATTAAAAAAAAAATGCTACTTCCCCATTTGAGAAACAGTAACTGATTTAACAAAGGGGAAAATAATGGCATTCTGATTTATGACTAAAAAAATGATTCAAATTAAATTACTAGGCTGGCTCAACCTGAGCACATTTAATAGAATCTGACATTTTTATCATTTTAACTCTGGTATTTCTCATTGGGAAAGTGGTTGCATTTTTGTACTGTATCTCCCAATGTTTGATGGATAATTAAATGATGCTACTTATTCATTCAAGGAGTATTTACCATGTGACTAGCATGTGCCAGCCACTATGCCAGATGCTATATAGCGACATAGTTATTGAACTTGCAAGGGGGCTTTTACCACCGTATAAATGAATACGATCTCAGAGTGTCCACAGCCCCCCTTCTCACTAAAGATAATTTAAGCCATCTTCCAATCACTGTAGTTAATAGTTGTCCTTGGTTTGCGACAACCTCTGTGAGTTTCTTTGTCTGCTTCATAAGCATTTAATCAGGGAGATTGAATTGAGGGTTACCATAACATATTTGCCTCAAGAGTCTTTTGCATCCAGCCATGCAGCTTCTTTATTATGTTACTGTTACTATTTTGAATTTATGCTCTCCAAATTCAAATGAATTTGTTTGCATTTTGAACTTTAATCTTGTTCTGGATAGTTGAAGAATATCAATAATTAAATTGTTGTGGAGCTACATGGCTGCAGGGAAAAAATAAATCAGGGTTTTGAAAACCATGGCATATATTGGTTTCACAGAATATCTTTTTAAAAACAACAGTATTTCTCATGTTGCATTCAGTGGAGAAATAAATATTAATACACAGTTAATTTTGAAGGAGGTTTGAAAACTGCCTTTCACTTCTAGCTGTTGAAAGGGGAACTCTGCAGGTGAGTTCTCTCTAAAGTACTCATTCTGAGGCTGCAGACCAAAATCAGTGGCTTCCGAGACCAGGTTTCTCAGTGGGGACTCTAAGGAATGTAGATGACCTGTTGTCTTTTTTTTTTTTTCCGGGTCCCAAGATGTCAGTGCACCTATTGGTGGCAGTGATGATGCTGTAGAGAGAAGGATGAACACATTTGTTTGAGGAGGAAAAACTCTATATGATTCTGTTAGATAGGCCTTTGCCTCACTTCATTCTCCCATGGAAATTACTATACTAGTGTCTAAAATTTACAGCAGAAGCCCAGTGTCAGGATTCACAGCTGGGTCTTTGGATGAGTGATGAAGACTTGGAGGAAAGATGATGTATTAATTGAGGAGAGAAGGTGCTGGGGGGCAAGAGGGATTAACCACCCACACAGGTGCTGGGAGGAAACTTTCAGAAAATGAACATGGGAACTGGCCATGGTGGTGGAAGTAGTGACGGTAAAGGTAGCAGGATAGAGGTGACAGTGATGGTGAGAGTGTTACCCATTTTGGGGTCATTTTTTATTGAGTACTGAGTTTTTTTAATTTTTTTATTTATTTATTTTTAGAGAGGCGGGAAGAGAAGGTGAAAGAGAGAGAGAGAAACATCAGTGTGTGGTTGCCTCTCACATGGCCCCCACTGGGGACCTGTACTGCAACCCAGACATGTGTCCTTGACTGGGAATCGAACCGTGACCCTTTGGTTCACAGCCCATGCTCAATCCACTGAGCCACACCAGTCAGGGCTATTGGGTACTCAATTTTAACTCTTATATTTCACAGGGCAATCACTGAGCTCTGATACGTGTTATAAACTTTGAGAGTGAACTGATGTTCTTCCTATGACCTATTATTTATTGCTGCCATACAACAAAACACCTTGACGTATGTCTATACACATTATTGAAACTTTTCTTTCAACAATTCAATATTGCTCTTCTCCTTTAAAGCAGTGTTTGCTTTTTGGAGGGCCTAGGTTATATCATGCTCTCAGACTCATACATTTAATGAAACACTATATTTTAAACATCTGGTCTTTCATTGTACCTTGTCACTATATGTCTGTGGGAAACTGAGTCTCACTGCGTTTCTTTCATTATTAAAACCAAGCATTGTGGTTTCTGTGATTCATGTGAATCTCATCCTAAGGAAGATTGTCTCAATAGTGACTGCACATTTTATTTAGGTGAGAAGAAAAAATAGAAGTATCTATTAATGATAATTTCTATAAAATCCCACTAAACAACCTTCTTCTTTTTGCTTCTGTTTTCTTCCATTCTGGTAATTAATGCCATGAATGAAATGACAAAGAGATATAAAAAAAGCCATTTCTACAAAAAAAAGATATTAGCACAGGCCGTGTAGCATGATGTGAAGGAGGCTCCAGGGCCAGTGCCCCCGATCACCTCTCTGCAGCCTCCTTTTGCTTGCCTTTGACCCAGGCGAACCTTTATTTCCCCATCTGTACATTGGGCTAGTATCAGTCTCTGCATCATCAGGAGCAATTATAATAATACCTCTATTGATGGATGTGTGATGAATATAATTATTTATTCGTAAATTAAATTATATTAAAAATCCTGGAGAGCATTATACTAAGTTAAATAAGCCAGACAGAGAAAGGCAAGTACCACATGATTTTACTTATATGTGGAATCTAGTGAACAAAATCCACTAACAAACAATATGGAAAGAGACTCATAAATATAGAAAACAGACTGACAGCTGTCAGAGGGGACAGGTTTAGGGGTCTGGGTGAAAAGGGTGAAGGGATTAAACAAAAAAAACCTCACAGACACAGACAACAGTATGGTGACTACCAGAGGGAAGGGAGTAGGGGATATAGAGGAAGGTAAAGGAGGGATAAATGGTGATGGAAGGAGAGTTGACTTGGGGTGGTGAACACACAATACAACATCCAAATGATGTATTATACAAATGTACCCCCAAACCTATATGATTTTATTAACCAATGTCACCCCAATAAAATTCAATAAAAATAAACAAAAGTCACAAATTTACAAGGTCAGAATTGCTATTTAATGAACAGTTAACAACTTCTATAGTATAATTAAGGTGTGAATAACTGGGTAAAGGCATTCAGTGTCATGAACCTACCTCGATGTTGTGCCTCTGGATCACGTTCATCCTGACATGGCCGTGCTGCCTGGGCCCAGCTACACAGACATTGGCCGCCTGTGAGCATCAAAGGGCTGAAGTAAACATTTTGCCTCGGTCTTGAAAACCAGTAAAATTATCTTCAACCTTGAGTGTTTAGTGGAATCACCTGGCTGGACATAATTCACCTTTTTCTGGTAATTTTAATAAAACCCAGACTTAAACATCACCTTTATTAAT
Organism: Anoura caudifer; assembly: GCA_004027475.1. Taxonomy (NCBI): domain Eukaryota; kingdom Metazoa; phylum Chordata; class Mammalia; order Chiroptera; family Phyllostomidae; genus Anoura; species Anoura caudifer. The sequence goes on from PVKU01006826.1 coordinate 69,315, forward strand.
CACTTTCTCAGTAGAGTAAATGAAACAAAAGCACATACAAGGGAGTTAGTTAAAACAACTACGTATTTGAGCATTTGGGAGCCTTCTGGGAGAATCTAGTTGCCTGTACAGAATTCCTGAGCTAAAATTGACTCTATAATCTATTCATTAAAACCATTTTGTTAAGATTTTCAAGCCAACAGGTTGAATAAATAAACACATTAATCTTAGTTTGCAGCAGTGTGATTTCACTCAGTCCCCCGCACAGTTGAAAATACGTGCATAACTTCATTTTAGATATTTCAAATAGATTATTTTGCCAAAGAGTTAAGTTTTTTTTAATAGATTGATTATTTCATGGAGCATAACTCTCAGAAGTTTTTATCTGCCTTAGGGTTAATGTGAAAGAAGAACGTACAATTTTGCTACAGAGTCAGCTTTCTTAGAAAATGATTACAGACTCCTGACCTCAGCCTTGTCACTGCACTAAGTTGGAAAGCATGAGTTTCATTCTTTCATCTCAAAATGAAAGCAGATGCAGGGCTCTTAAGGCTGTGGAGCCATAGTCGTTTATTCCCTGCAGAATACTGTTATCCTGCTTTTCTTACTTGGGCCAAAATGCTTGGAAAGGGTTAAATGACTAGTGAGGCTAGAGAGCAAGTAAGGACAAGATGATGACCCAGTTTTCCTAGGTGACAGTTTTACCATAATATAAGAATTTGCAACAGGGAAAAACCAGAGGCTTTCCAATTGTGTTATCGGTTCAATCAGGCCTTCTGTGCCAGCCAAATCGCCCGTGTCCCAGTCAGCACAGAGGAAATATCTGTCACCTCTCTTCTAACTGAATGTTGTGCCATAGTTGAACTCCACTGCGTTAGGGCTTTCATTTCTGTGGATTGTTTCTGTGAAGGAGACTGGCGTTACTTACACTCTTAAGCTCCTCCCCGCCTTTCCTTCCCACGTAACACATTGCTGGTACTTAATAAATGTTTTGGAAGTGCCCTGCATTTTTATGAACACATCGATGTGTTTTCGTCTTTATATGGATTTGGACCAGCTGGTAACATAAGTGACAAAATTCTGAGAGACAGGTTGAATGTTCACGAAATAATTCATTCCGCAAAAGAGGAAAAGGTATAAATGTTTTAAGACAGTTGTTCCTTATGGGATTTCCAGATCACTTAGCATCTAAACTTTGAGGATTATTCTTTAAATCACACTCTTCATTTCTGTGTATCTGTGAGTCTGTCTGGAAGTCCAGTTTGGTCATTCTCATAAGAAAAGTTGGATAAAAATATTTTATAATTGTGAATCTAGTCACCTGTTTAATGGCATCTTGTGAACCATAAAAATGTATTTTTAAAGTTAACTTTTAAAATTTTCTTTTTCTTTTTTAAATATGTTAAATAGCTTCTAGTATAATCTTCAAATAAGGACTTTATTCTCTTCTCTGTCCCCACCCTCCTTTTAGAAAAGTGGTAATTTCAAAATTCTGCTTCAAAATTACAGAGGTTTTTATTAAAATTGAGTCACAAAGTAGAGAATTCAAAAGATATACCAAGATTAAAGTCCTTTCTTTTCTTTTTTATCCCATTTTATTTAAATTACAAAAATTATTTTCCTTAAATTTTTAAATTTTATTTGTCAAGTAAAGTTCACATTCAGTAGTATTTTATGAGTTTCGGTGTGCAGCATAGCGGTCAGATATTTTTATACCTTACAAAGTGGTACCCCCCAATTTTTCCAGTACTCACCTGGCACCATAGGTAGTTATTACAATATTATTGACTGTATTCTCTATGCTGTAATCTACATCCCCATGACTACTCTGTAACTACCAGTCTGTGTACTTCTCAGTCCCTTCACCTTTTTCACCCAGTCCCCTAACCCTTTCCCATAGCAGCTGTCCATCTGTTCTCATGGCTGCTTCTTCCTCTGCCCATGCATGGTCATGGGCCACTACTCACCCACTTACTTCCTTACCACTGCTCGCCCTGGGAACTGTGGCCTGTAATTCATCTGCTCATGTATTGATGCTGTCTCTTCAGAGGCCTCAGCAAGGGAGGCAGGCACAGTACCACTTAGCACCTGTTTATTTCATATGACCCCGACACAGAAAGCAGTAAGGACTCACCAGGCATCACTTAATAATTACATATCTAAAGTAACAACAATGGAAAAGGAAAAATATTTTTGAACATTATGTTAAAAATAATTGTTTCTGTAGTCCAAAGGAAAACTATACACAGTTGAGCTCTTCACAGACGTGATCCGCTTGGACATCATCTTTTTTTTTCAACTTGTCTGATCTCCAAGTTCATTTCTTCTCAGAAGTTTCATCCCTAAGGAAATCCTGTGTTCTTCTTTGGGATTTGTCTCACTTTAAATAAATTGTGTGGTGGGCACAATAATGAGAAAGAGCAAATTCCCTAATTATATAATATTCATTGTGAAATATTTTGGGGATCACTGAGGGAGAGCAGCTTCAGTAGTCCTATCAATCACCACTCCAGTCAAGAAGAATACTAGAAAAACAGTGAATGTTGGGGCATATTGAGTATAAAACCCTTATATATTTTCCTACCAGCATCAGATTAATCTACAGGGTCCTGCACAAATAATGCCCCTTTTTTATTACCAACTCTTCTATTACAAAATCCTAAGCATGTCATTCTGTAACATAACAATATCACACTCAAGCACACAGTAGGACATTTTAGGTGAGATGTTCAAATTAAAACTATACATGATTACACCCATATTGTTATCCTACTGACCACACTCAAGCAGGCCTTACTTCTGCCACACCCTGTATGTTTCTTCAATCTTCCAATTCTGAGCAGTGGCTAACTAATGGATCAAACACAGACGTGCATACCATAAAAAGACCAGCAGCAATTTTCAAATATACAATATTCTCACCTAGATTCTTGTTATTCAAAGTGTCATCCATGGCCTAGCAACATTGCCTTCACCTGGAAACTTGCCAGAAATGAAAGATCTCAAAAGAGAGCACTCATGCATTGTTGGTGGGAATGCAAATTGGTACAGCCACTATGGATAACAGCATGGAGTTTTTTTTTTTAAATTACAAATGAGACTGCTTTTTGGCCACTTCTGAGTGTATGAGCTCTGTCTAGAAAAAGTCTAGTCATTGTTAATATAATGAGAACAGTTTGAGCAACATCAATGTAACCTGGCAACCAAAGAGAATAGACTGGAATGTGCACGCGTGAACAATGATGACTTCACTGTACTAGTCAGTGGGGGTGGTAGACACCCTTGACTGAGCATGTGTACTGTGTAGTGGTCATATCCAAAATGACTGAGCAAGTAGAGCAATGAATCTCCATCAAATTTTGTGTTAAGCTTAAACATTCCTCTGCAGATACCATTGAGATGATTCAGAAGGCTGCAGCTATGGGCAACTGGTGATTGGCAGCTTCATCAAGATACACACCTGCTCATGCATTGTGTCTCTTGCAGAGTTTTTTGGCAAAACATCAAATACTCAGTCCCCCTACAACCCAGATTTAGTGCCCTGCACTAAACTAACTTCTGGCTTTTTCCAAAACAAAAATCACCTTTGAAAGGAAAGAGATTTTAGACCATTGATGAGATTTAGGGAAATACAACAAGGCAGCTGATGGCAATTGGGAGAACCATGTGAGGTCCCAAGGTGCCTACTCTGAAGGGGACTGAGGTGTCATTGTTCTATGTACAATGATTCTTATCTCTTGTATCTTTTTTAATAATTGTCTCTATTTTTCATAGTACATAGCTGGATACCTCCTAGACAGAGCTTGTATATCCAAGGAAAGACAAAACACTAATTCAAAAGAATATGTGCACCCTTATGTTCATTGAAGTGTTATTTACAATAGCCAAGATATGGAAGCAGCCCAAGTGTCCATCACTAGAGGAATGTATATCAAAACTGTGGTACATTTACATAATGGAATACTACATAGCAGTAAAAAAGGTACTCTTAATGTTTCTGACAGAATGGATAGAAGTAGAGGATATTACAATAAGTGAAATAAGTTAGAGAATGACAAATGTCATATGATTTTACTTATATGTGGAATCTAATGAACCAAATAAATGAACAAACCAAATGGAAATAGACTCATGGATTCAGAGAACAAGCTGATGGTTGCTACAGGGAAGGGTGTTGGGAGACTGGGTGAAAAAGGTGGGGCAGTAAGAAGTACAGATTGGTAGTTACAGAATAGTAACAGGGATATAAAGTACAGCTATAGGGAATACAGTCAATAATATTGTAATAACTATGTATGGTGCCCAGTGGGTACTTGAATTATTGGGAAGTGGTCACTTATAAATTATATGATTGCCTAATAACTATTCTGTCCATCTGAAAGTAAGATGAAATACATATCAAATATCAACTATAATAGAAAATAAAACTTCAAAGAAGAAATGGAAGTTCTCAGGCCTGACATCCTAAATGTAAATCTGAATCCTGAAGTAGTCACTCTGCATGCTTAAGTTGGAGAAGCCATGACAAGACTCAACAGGGCAGCACATCCAGATGCCTATGATAGGAGACAGAAAGAGAACACGGAGGGATGGGAGTCAGTACAAGAGAGGATAAGGAGTGGTTGGGACGGTGGCAAACTGGAGCACGCATGCTTGCTCTGTGAAGTACCACTGCTATTCAGTGTCACAGATTGATGCCATATAGGGAGGCAGGTTTGGTGCTGGTAAATCATGTTAGATAGTCTCAAGAGTGGCTAAGGCAAAAGTTTGCAGGTGGCATCTCATGATTTTTAGCTATTGGCAACAATTTCACTTTATTTTCAATTAATATGAGAGCAAATGAGGCATATGGACCACTGGTGACCAATAGCTAGTTGAGGCCTATGGTAAGGAGAATAAATATTTACACAGTTAAAAATTGTCTTCTCAGAAGCCTGTCCACAAAAGGATGAATGATACACATTTTCATGATGCTTGGTGTCCTCCCCACCTCCTTCCCCACACTTAACATCTTTCTGTTTTCAAACTTATTCTGAGGTTAAGTTCAGGCTTCAACCATGTGAAATCCCTGACTTTTGGAGCCTCAAATAAGAAGCCATTCTCAAGGAGTTGAAGGTCCTACTTGTCTCTGTAAGTGGAGATGACATCAGGATGAGAATGTAATGGTCTCATGTCAAAATAACTCATAATAGCCACCTTCTGGCCATTGGCACTTGCCCTTCTATTAATGTCACTATTGGTAACACATTGGTCCGGGCAGAGTTTGGGTAAGTACTGGGGATGCAGATGAAATTAGCCCCCATAGTGATTCTCAAATTCGAGTGTGCATCCGAATCACCTGGAAGTCTTGTTGAGACAGACCCCTGGGCCCCTCCTTCAGCAAGTCTGGGGCAGGGACTAAGAATGTATATTTCTACCAAGTTCCCAGGGGCTGGCATGATGCTATTGGTTCAGGGCCCACACTCTGAGAGCCACTGGCCTAGAGAGGTAAAGCAGGGATCTGTTTGGCTCAGAAACATCTATGCGACTATGCCAGTCATTAAAACATTGAACTGCACGGGTGGCATACTGAGTGTCCCATGCACTGCCTGCCACTCTGCATGTTGTTCTGTCCTCCAGGGACCTCCAACCTTACAGTCCTACATTCCACCTATAAAAGATGCAATGCCTGAGGAAACACCAATGGGCACACATGTTGTTATCAATTATTCCCTGAGTCTAGGTTTATAAGATGAAACCATTAAGAACATAAATAATTACCTGAGGTTTAGACTTCAGAGTTTCAGGCAGAGTTCAGGAAATCTCCTGGGACCCAGGGATTGATTAGTGCAGGGTGTGACAAGGTACACATGCCCTCTACCTTATGCAGTCAAGTTGTACTGGCCTTCCTGGTCCTCTGTGATGCCTCAGGGCCTTTGCACAGATGGTTCCTTCTATATAGAGAGTGTTTACCCCTTTCTCTTCATGCTTCCTCTTACCTAAAGTGGTAGAGTTCCTCAAATATCTGTACTTGAAAAAAGCCTTTCCTTACTTGAAAGACTCAATTACTCTCATTCACAGCATGGTCACAATTATAATTCACCAGTGTCCTAATGAGCTGTGTATTATCTCTGGCTCCCAGCCCCAGAATGTACACACTGTGACCAAAATGGGCTGTGTGGGTCTTTCTCACCTTTCTATCCCTAACACCTGATTACATTCAATGTGAGTATGAATCAGTTTTCCAAGTCTCAGCTCTCAGGCTCTGTGTTACGTACCCACATCCTTCCCGATGACCCCAGGTCAATTTGGAGCATCGTTCTATGTACGCTCTGAAATATATATATATATAAATCTAATGCTAATGGTTTCCTTGTAATATGGTCATTGTTGATGTCCCTAGTTCTCTAAATATCTCTAAGCTACCTGCATATGAGGATAAGTATTTTCTTTTTTTCCTTCTTAACAAATAATTTCCAGCAGAGATGTGGAACTTGGTGAGTATTTGCTGAATTAAATATCTATCCAAGGTTAAAAAAAGGTAAATAATAGTTTCAAATGAAATCCCTCATTAACTAACAAAAGCATATTACACTTGAAACATTTCGTCAAGCTTCAGTAATAATGTGGGACTTTTTTCTCTCTCAATTTTGGAGATGTAAGATTTTTTAGCTGGATGTAATGACAAGCTGGGCAGGAAAAACAACAAATACAAAGAAGGATACTGCAGCCAGTTCTCATGAAATGTTTTTATCAGGTCTATTCTCCAGCGACTGACCGAAGCAATAAAGTGGGAGATTTATATACCTTGCAATGCTGGGATGGTATTCATTGTGTAAGAGACTTAAACTAACAACTTTTCAGGTTTTACTTCCACTGAAATCGATGCTTCATCTATGTCACTTTGCATAAAAGGATGTCTACTTTTATTGTTTGGTAAAGGAATGTTCATGCTCACAGACTTCTGATTGCACTGTGCCGTAGGGGACATGTGGCCCTCCAACGTTAAGGGTCAATAAATGGTGTCACCTAAATATTTTAAACACTCTCAGGTTTTTTGGTGTATTTTGTGTGATTAAATATACTAGCTACTGAGAATTCACAGTAAAGATTTTATAAATCAGAATAGTACATTTCTGATTCAAATTATATCCTCTGTAGCAGTTTTAGATTAGTGTCCAGTATACTATGGTTTCCAACAATTCTTTAAGTATGCCTTCATAAAGAATATTTACCTTGAAATAAGTGCTAACAGTTCTCTATGTTTGAGTCTCAGATTTTTGTTGAATTAGTGGGTGGAATAACCTCAGTATTACATTTCATCCTCACCATCAAGTTGTATGATTGATAGGCAAGATACTATCCCATGTCTTTGGTGCTGAATTCTAATTGAGAAGGTGTAAGAACTTGGTTCTAGAGGTGTGAACCCAAGCCTTTGGACTTTAAATCCATAACCCAGCCCACTATTGTGTACATCTTTGAAAAAACATTATTTGACTTATCTATTTCTCCTCACCTGTGTGGCTCAGTTGGCTGGAATGCTGTCCCATACACCAGAAGGTTGTGGGTTCCATCCCCAATCAGGGTATATATGGGAGGCAACTCATCGATGTTTCTCTCACATCAATGTTTCTCTCCACCTCTCTCCTTCCTCCTTCCTCTTTCTCTTAAAAATTGATAAGCATACCTTTGAGTGAGGATTTAAAAAGAAAAAATAATGGAAATATAAACAAACAATTGCCAAGATATACTACGAGCTCAGTTGCCAAAGACAACTCTCATTTCACTTAGTGTGCACACATTGAGTTAGCTTAATGAAACTTTCTAAAAATTGGGATGTGTGAACTGTAATAAATTGGAGAAAGAGTAAAGTCAAAGATGGTTGATTGGACACTGTCCTTATCTTCTTAATGTCCAACACATGCCAAACAATGAGAACGCATTATGAATTATAAGTGTCAGCAATTTTTTCCTTATTAATAGATTAATAGTAAGTAAAGTTGCTTTGATAGAGGTAATAATAGACATCTTTCAAATTTTCAGTTTACATAAAGTTCTAATGGATCTCCAGAATCAGCAACTGAAAGAGTTAAATGACTGGCTGACAAAAACAGAGGAGAGAACCAGCAAAATGGAGAAAGAGCCCCTTGGACCTGATCTTGAGGACCTAAAACGTCAAGTACAACAACATAAGGTTTGTTTATGTTATGCTGTTTATTTTCTCCTGGGAAACGAATTGTCTTTGTATAGGTGTACCAGATACACACACACTGTGGTTTACAGATAGGAAAGAACTGAAGCTTCAGTTGAGTTTTAAAATAATTTTTGCCTAATCTTTTTTGAAGTGGCTGTCTTTCCAATATAACACAACTAGGCTTTTCATATTTGAGAAGGAAATTCAAACATATTTCTGGAAGACAAAAATGAAGGCATTTGATTTATTAAGATTTTGACTTCCTGCAAGAGATCCTCTGCAGGGATTACCTACAGTGCAAATTTAAGTAATAAGACAAGATTTTTTTTACATGTTTTTACTTTCAATATGTAATATCTTGGAGCAAGCCAAGCTTGATGAAAATGGATGTTCGTAACATTGCTTTCCTATAAAACACAGCATCTATTAATTTTAATATTTCCAGCTTATCTTCCATCAGTTTATTTGTACATGTACAGTTATACTCCCTGGTTGCCAGAAGGAATTTATTGTTTCTGTGACTAAAATTTCTATAAACATATTTCTGCTCTGGAATTTTGAGGGGGGTTCATTCTAATAATCATTATAAAATTACCTGACAACTTTATTCAGGGTCTATGGTTCTTCAATGTATGGCCTTTGAAGGAAATATCTACTGTTTCAGCTCAAATCTCCTAATCTGCATCCCACCCAACTTCATTCTCTCCTTTTATAACATGTTATCACAGCTAGTTCCACAGTTCTTCTGTGTGGGTAAGAGATACCTTTCTTTGTAAACCCCACACTCTTTTCCTATTCATGAGCTTTCATTTTCAATGGCACAAGAGACTGACCATTGCTACCACTGTCCCCAAAGCTGTTTTTGGGACACAGAAGTTTACAATAAAGCAGTCCAAGGACAGCTATAGCTATGATCATCCCTATCTGCTATTCCACCAGGAAAAAAGCACCAACTGTGTTTTCATTTCCTTTTGAAGCTGTGACTAGGAGAGGTGAACTTGTCACATAGATGTTAATTGAACATTTAGTAAAGAAGTTAGGTCCAATGTTAGATCTCAAATTGGACTGCTTTTCCTGTGAGGACTGTGCATTGTTCTGGTGGACCCCATACCTACCCTCTTCCCCTTGGCCTTCACTAGCAGTTGCATGGAGATAGGTTCTATGTATACCAGTGGCTCCTCTTTAAGGGCATTTGCTGGCCGCAGGAGAGTCTCAGCCAGTTTGAGGGTGAGCAGGAAGTGGAGTTACTGTTGCCAAAGCTGCCATTAACTACAGGAGATGGGAGATGATGGATAAGCACTCCAGAACCCTCACCAAGGTACCTCTCCATTCCCATAATCATTCAGACATTTCCCAGCAAGAACAGGCCCCAGATGTCCATTGGGTAACCTGTCTCACATTTCTGCCATCCTGAGGTCACCTCCCAAATAAACTCTTTGTACCTAAGTCCTTGACTCAGAGCCAGTTTGGGGAAGAACCCAACCTATGATAACCTTCCTGCCCTGCAAGCCAGAATAGTATCCCAACTTTACAACTAGATGAATGTCAGTGTGGTGTTCAGAAATTACTTCATCTTTCAGATTGTCCATCTTTTCACTTTGGAAGTAGAGGTGTGAACCAATTGTTTTCCAGTGTTCCTTCCTGTCATGGTGTTAATGTTTCCATTACTTCGGGACTGTGAGGCATTTCAGGGAAGGGCAAGACTAAGGCCAATATTGTCATCTGGTAGAACGAAGGATGTTGGCACTGTATGCATGGAATCTGAGGAGGAAGCTGCTACCAAGGACTCCAAGAGTGACTTGGCAGAATGGCGGGGCTACCAGAAGTGTGAATGACTTAAGGAAGCTCCAAGGGAAAGCCTTAGCTTGAAACTCTTGAACAGATGCTATTAAGGAGAGACAGGCTGCCCTGGAACTTCACATGTGACTATTACCTGAAATGATTTGTACTCTCCTCTGGAAGATACAGAGTGAATGGCATGGAAAATATTTGACTAATACTGTCATAAAATTCGAATAGATTCTATTACTTTGTAAATTTGCCATTTCTGATGAGTATGAAATTGCTTTGAAGAGGACAATTTGAAACAAAACGAAAGCAGTGGAATGATATGCGAGGTGACTGTAATCTTGCACATCTAGGACTTACCCATATAAATGCATGAAAGGCAGCAGGAGGAATTGCTTTGCTGGTTCAGAAAGTGAGGTCAGTTTTCACCTTTTCCTGTTTAAACCCACTTCAGGACTGGTTATTTTTGTTAAAACTAAGGCAAGGAAAAAACACAGCTGAGAGAAAGCCTAACAATTGATCACACTCTTTTTGTTCCTTGAATTAATTAGAGTGAGGGGAAAATGATTTAATAACATCCAACAATTTAAAAAGGAGTTCACTTTATTTACATGTAAACTATGTGCATTTTCTTAAAAGTTCACACTATAAGGAGTGAATTTTCTTGTTAGTCTTGCCATGCTTCATAAAACAGAAGATAAATCTTCTTTTTTTAGGTAACTGAGTCCAATCTAAAGCCTTATTTAAATAGTTGTCGATTCACTTTGCAGCTTTTATCCTCCCAAGTGGTAACTGAATAGAAACAAGAAAATGTCTCCTAGTAACAGAATGCATCAGTAACTTTGGAGCATTCAGAAAGCCGCAGCAGTCTGCTGCATGACCGTGTCTCTTACCTAAAGTAACATTGAGGGTTTTTAGTTTTCCATGATTAGATATTAAATCCTTACATCATTCTCATATTTTTTTTATTTCTGAAGGGATAATTACAGATGACAAAATGAAACAAAAATGCAGGTTTTGTTGCTGGAAATAAATTTAAATTCTGCTCAGATCAGAGGATTTGCATGAGTGCATGCACTCTCCTTGTCAAAATAAAAATGTTTGCAAATCTTGAAAGTACACCATGAATATTACAGATATGCTTCTCTGTGTTCTGTGATAAGATCCTTTGCTCTCTCCATTTCAACAGCATTTCATTACAAGGCAGGCTAGAAATTGAACCACTGTGAAATACCATGGAGATAAATCACTTTTACTGAATTTGCCAATTAGGCAAGGTAAGGCAATTAATCCTGTATTGGTAGTTATTATTAAATCTAGCCAAATGGATAACCCTGGGTAACTGGAAAAATTTCAATTTGCTGAGAGATGTGGAAGAGACCATTCATTTTTCATAGCTATCGCTTTGAGGAGAAAACTTAAGGCTTTACTTTACGTATGAGTCACTTAGAAGTGATTCTCTGGGGAGCGAACAAATTGAGCCTCTTGTTTCCCTTGTGAAAGAACATGTCAGAAATAATTGGTTGGTTATTTCTGTCCTAAGAGACAGACTTTATTAGTAATGTTGATAAGGAATGAAAGGGTTTCCCTTGAAGTGACAATATTATTGAGTGAAAGTCTATTGTGAGCTTGAACATTCATTAATGGGAAAGAAGTTTGCTATTTTGGAGGGTATTTTAATAAGGAAGAAAATATTTGACTGAGGAATCTTTTGTCTCCTAGCACAGTCCAACTGAGATGAAGTTTAAAGCTTAGGTACTAGTTATGTTTTCCATTTTTTGGAGAGATTTAGACTTTTGTCATTAGTTCCATTAGCTTAATACAATACCAACAAAGTCCTTGCTGTGTTGGTTGTTAGAATTTTTCAGATATAAATGGACATGGGCACTATATTCTGACTTGAGTGTTTGGTCTGTGATAAGTACTGATAAATACAAATGAAATTACTTCTTAGAAGTTCAGTCACCTACTCTTGCCCTGAAGCTGAATTGATCTCAAACATTTGGTTTGCTAAGACTGAAATATCTTCTTCTGCTGACATTTAAAATGATCTAGGTATTTATGTCACAGGGAAAGTTTAGGTGTCATCCGCTAAAGGATTTGACATTTCATTTAATTACACTGCATTCTATTCTATATCACTGAACAAACAGTTATTAAAGCACATCAATGAGTGCTGTGAAGAATGCAGAGGCCTACCCTGTATGGAATCTTCCTCAAGAAGCTGGCATCCTAGTGCATTCAATAAAGACACAGAAAGCAAGTGATCATTATACAAGGGAAAATGAGCCAATGGCTTGAGAATGTGTTGAAAGCAGTGGCTCCTTTGGGCAAAGGAAATGAGGTGGGGAAATGTTGGTATATCACTTGCCTAGGCCGTGTGTTACACTATGCTTAGTGGTAGAGGACTATAGCCTCACCATGGAGGGTATTGAACTCAAGACTCAGGCATTTGGAGTTACTCTGTGAGCAGTAGGTAGACATCACTGGTGGGAAATTAAACTGAAGAGAGTGGTGATTTAGGAATATTTATCTTAATCTTTAGGAAGATATATCTTGTAAGATAAATCACAACACAGATGCCAGAAAACATCTTAGGGAGCTATCTCAGAAAGTACATAAAGCCTGAAAGAAGGCAATGCCACTGAAAATTGTTAGTAGGTATTAGAAACATTTTAGAAATCAACATTAGAACCAATGGGACTAGATTTGGGGAATGGGCAAAGAGCTTGGAATAATAAGACTCTGACATGGGGCAGTTTGGGGGCCAAAGTTGAATTTTAAAACAGTAGGCCAAACTCATATATGACAGATTCACATACTCAATGGGAGAAAACTAAAAGTGTTTTTCTTAACATCAGGAGTAAGACAGGGATGTCCACTTTCACCACTCTTTTTCAACATAGTACTAGAAGTCTTAGTCATAGCAATCAGACAAGAAGAAATAAAAGGCATCCAAATTGGAAAGAAAGAAATAAAATTGTCATTATTTGCACATGACATGATACTGTATATAGAGAACCCTAAAGATTCAACAGCAACAAAAACTACTAGAACTGATTAATAAATTTAATAATGTGGAAGGATGCAAAATAAATATCCCAAAGTTGATTGCATTTTTATACACCAATAATGAACTATCAGAAAGGGAAACTAAGAAAACAACCCCATTTACAATTGCAATAAAAAATATACAGTGCAACTTTGGATCTCAAATTTAATTTGTTCTGGAAGGTTGTTCAAGAAGAGATTTGTTCAAAAACCAAATCATATACATTGTCTTTTTTGTCGCCTGAGAGGTGTGTGACTGATCATACAGGTATCAGCATGAAAGGGTTGTTGGGTTAATAACCGAAGTTTTATTTGACAACTTAGTCAAGAACTGAATTGTTTAAGATGGGAGATGTTTGAGAACTTGTATGTGACTGTACCTAGTAATAAATGTAACCAAGGATGTAAAAGACCTGTGCTCAGAAAATTATAGGACACTGAAAGAGGAAATTGAAAAAGATACAAATAAATGGAAGCATATACCATGTTCATGGATAAAAGGAATTAACATCAAAGCAATCTATAGATTCAGTGCAATTCCAATCAAAATACCAATGATGTATTTCATAGAATTAGACAAATATTCTAGAAATGTATATGGAACCACAAGAGACCCTGACTAGCCATAGCAGTCTTGAGAGAGAAGAACAAAATAGGAGGAATCATGCTACCTGATATCAAACTACACTATAAGGCCATAATAATCAAAACAGAATGGTACTGGCATAAAAACAAACATATAGATCAATGAAACAGAATGGAGACCCCCAAAATAAAACCATACCTATGGACAACTTAAAATTTGACAAAGAAGGCAAGAGCATACAATGAGGTAAAGACAGCCTATTCAATATATAATGTTAGAAAAATTGGATAGATATACACAAAAAAACAAAGAAACTAGAATACCTTCTGACACCATACACAAGAATAAGCTCCAAATGGATTAAAGACTTAAATGTAAGACTAAAAACCATAGAACTCTTAGAAGAAAACATAGGCAGTAAAATCTCTGACATTTCTTGTAGCAGTATATTTATATATATTTTATATACCTCCTTAGCCATGGGAAACAAAAGCAAAAATTTAAAAAATGGGACTACATCAAACTAAAAAGTTGTCACACAACAAAGGAAACCATCAACCAAATTAAAAGATAACCCACTGAATGGGAGAATATATTTGCTAATAGTATATCTCATAAGGGGTTAATTTCCAAAATTTATAAATATATATAACTCAACACCAAAAAAATTTAAAACTGGGCAGAGGGTCTGAATAGACACTTCTCCAAAGAGGACATACAGATATAGCTAATACACATATGAAAAGATGCTCAATGTCACTAATCATCAGAGAAATGCAAATACAACTATAATGAGATACCACCTCACACCTGTCAGAATGGCTGTCATCAATCAGCAAATGGCAAGTGTTGATGAGGATGTAGAGAAAAGGGAACCTTTGCACACTCTTGGCAGGAATACAGACTGGTACAGCCCCTATGGAAGACTATGGAGGTTCCTCAAAAAATTAAAAATGGAGCTGCCTTATGACCCCGTGATTACACTACTGGGTATATATTTAAGGAAACCCAAAACACTAATTCAAAGAAATATATGCACCCCATATGTTCATTGCCGAGTTATTTACAATAGTTAAGCTATGATAGCAACCCAAGTGCCCATGAATACACAAATGGATAAGAAAGCAGCGGTACATATATACAATAGAATAGTGCTTGGCCATAAAAAAATGAACAAAATCTTAACTATTTGCTATAGCATGGATGGATCAAGATGGTATTATGCTAAGTGAAATAAGTCACTCAGACAAAGACAAATACCATATGATTTCACCTACATGTGCAATCTAAAGAAAAATATAAATGAACAAACAAAGCAAGCAAACTTATAGATACAGAGAATAGGCTGATGGTTGCCAGAGGGAGGGCATTTGGGGACCTGGGTGAAAAATGGAAGAAATTGAGAAGTACAGATTGGTAGTTACAGAACAGCCACAGGGCTATAGATTACAGCATAGGGAATACAGTCAACAATATTGTAGTAACTATGTGTGGTGCCAGGTGGGGACTGGAAATACCAGGGGGGGGGCACTTTGTAAAGTATACAATTGTCTAACTGCCATGCTACACACCTGAAACCAATACAAAATAATATTGAATGTAAAGTGTAATTGAAAAAGGAAATTAAAAATAAGCAAATCTAAGAGAGAAATGCAATAATTGAGAGGAGGATGAGCAAAATGGAAAGCCTAAAAATGTCATAGAATCAAGTGGTGCTTTTAGTGACTTGTAAGCTCTCTTCCATCTTTAGCATGATTAAAAGTACATGCTATTAGTTACTGCTATGAAGTTCCATTTTATTTTCCCTCTTCTGCCACCATAAGTGCTTCAGTAATGTTTAATGGTTATGGTAGGAAAGATAAATGCTATAATTCAGAAAAATACTATGCTGCAGCCAGAGAATCAGATGGATTTCTTCTGTGTTTCTCCAATGCCCAGCAGAGTACTTAGCCCATAATTGCTGTTCAGTAAATGCTTTTTTGGAGTGGGGATGAGTAGATCCTTTAAATAATTCTAACTAGTTTTATAATGTGCAGAGTCTTCATCATTGCTACCTTTTTGACAGACACAGAAATCTGACAATTTAAATAAACAACCAAAACACTTTGAGTAGGGACAAGAAAACAACTCATATAGATGAAGAAGGAAGACATCCACAAAGCAAATTACATGAGATGTTATCTCTGGTGCTCTGTTACTACCTCTCACTTGTGTTTATTTCTTCCACCTGTTTTCATTCTCTATTCAAATATCTTCTGGTTGTAACCCTGGCATCTTTATAAATATCATAGAAGATGCCACCAGCAATCATGGTTAGGTATATCCATGGAAATCAAGCTTGTAACCCTTGGTCCTGCAGCATAGGAAAGCTGTTTGACATAATCAAATCCTTAGGGGGCTGCCGACGCCAGGATGTTGAGTTCATGAGAAAGATGTGCAGAGTAGACAAGCCAGAAAAACTGTACTGTCTGTAATGAGAAAACTTCATGTTTTCAAGATGTATGTAGAATTCAGGCTTTGTGAGTTTGGTTGTACTTTCTATACATTGTGAGGACTACTTCTGCCCTCTGGCTTGAGTCCTAGGCTCATTTAAGTCTTGTTGTTCTTTCTAAGCTGGGGCTTACAACATAACCTTTCTTCCCAGATTTTTTATTAAGGGATGAGAGAAAAGTCCTAGAGATGTTGTACTGTCTATTTCTCTGGGTTCCATATAGACCTTACTTGACCTTTAAGGGGCAGGGAATAGGAATCATGGGAGAAAAATATGCATTCACTTATGTGGGAGAAGACCCTGTGACCATATCAATACACTGCGTTATGACAAGTAGGTTCTCCCCATGACCATATCAATACACTGCGTTATGACAAGTAGGTTCTAAGAGAGAATGTACAGATAGAAAAGATTCATGAGGGGAAGGCTGAACACAGTAGTATCCACAGAAACTAAACCATGAAGATAAAAGAAGCTTGAACCTACTATAATCCCCCAAAACTCATATTAAACACCCCTTTTGTGATTAGCATTTGTCACTAAGACTATCCAAGGTCAACATTGCTTGCAGAAAGCTATTTCCCATGAAGAGGCTCTCAACATGGCTTTTGTGAAAAGCTCAGTGAAAACATAGAGTAGGCCCTAACTATTGAGTGTATACATAAGAGTCTTTAAAATGTAATATGGACACATCTCAGAGATGTTGTGGGTTCGGTTTCAGACCAGTGCTGTGAAGTAACTCAATAAAGTGAGTTATAATATTCTTTGCTGGTGAAGGGTGTTGCTGTCAATTTGTAAAAAAGAAAAATATGTGACATCTCTGCAGCACAATAAAGTGAAGCACAATAAAATGCAGCATGCAAAAAAAATTTAAAAAACAAAATGTGCTATGTCGGTAGGTTGACTTCAAGTGTGACCAGGGAATAAACCTTGTAACTCAACTGAGTACACACATATACATATAAACTTACACTTTAATTTTCTGTTTATGTGCCTTCTGATGTAGAGTTATGCAAACCAGATGTTTCTACACCTTACGCTTATTTGAGCTATTTTAATATCTCCCATAAGAGAGGCAGTGTGTTACAGACTGAAGCCAGAATGCCTAGGTTCAAAACACAGCTCTTTCATTTCAAAAGTTGCTTCACTATTTAGTGCCTCAGGTTGTCCAGGTATAAAATCAGGATGATGATGATGATATCTGTCTTATAGGGTAGATAAAAATGTTTAATGCATAATTACATAAAAAGCACTTAGAAATATATCTGACATCCAGAAGTATGTGATGTTAACTGTTATTGTGTAAGACCTTTCACCTTAATGAAATTGATTTCTGTGGTAATAATATTCTCTTGACATTAGTAAGTGGTAAATCAATGTCAGAAAGAACATCATACTTATATAGTGTGTATAGTAGTATATACATGAGACTCAGTTTTAACTTTTTTAAATATAATTGAGGAGATGCCTCATTTTCTATTAACATACTATCAGAAACAAGCTGTAAATTCCAAGTAAAAGTTTGCACACTAGATGATGCCATTGATTAAAAAAAAATAATAATAATAGTCACAATTAAATTCATACACATGTTCTTATTTTAACAAAATCAAGTGACCCCAAGCCAACAAATTACTAATTAATTAATTAGAAATTACTGAGTACTGATTCAGTAACATTGCTTGAACGCTGCCTTGTTTGAAGGTACATCAGTGCATCTACTCAAACATAAATACCCAAGACCCCCTCATCTTAGAGATACCAACTTTATGTTTTGTACTTTAATTGTTCCTGTAATGCTTCTTCATTAGAATTTTCTGGCCCCTGAGGAGGGTAAAAGAAGGAGAACAAAGGATGCTATTTCTCACTTATAGAGCTAGTCACATGTAAAGTACGTCTATTTTTCTGAACCAGTAGCAATTAATTTCTCTTCCCATGAATTGATAATACAATATTAATAATGTAAGTGAATCATTTAAGTAGATAAACATATTAGAATGCACTTTAGGGGAAAATCCTTCATAAGAAAGCCACAACAGATAAGATAATGTGAATTTGAAGAAGATAATTTTTCTTGGAAAATATATTCATGCAACTTATATAACAAAATATGTGGCCATACAGCCAATCTCATGGTAGAAATAAGTATGAATATGGTGCTATGTTTCTTTCTAAAGAATGTGACATTGTTAACTGTAGTATGCTATCACTTTCCATGTAATACTTCTGTTGTCAACAGAATGATTTCTAGTGGGACAACTGGTAGACCTCTCTTATTTAATGGAACTGCATATTTTAAAAATAATTTCTATTGGATCACATTTTATATTCCAGTAACACTTAAAGATCTGGGTCATAGCTATTGAGAATGAGAAATCTGCTAAATCAGATATTGTTACATGATGTTCTATAGTTTCAATGCACTGAGAATATTTAGTAATTGAAAGGTATATAATACAATTATCAAGGGTATGGGAAATACTGTTATCTAGAGGGGTTATAACAAGGTGATGATGTCAGACCTTTGTGACAGCATGGATGGAACTGGAGAGCTTTATGCTAAGTGAAATAAGCCAGGTAGTGAAAGACAAATACCATATGATCTCACCTGTAAGTGGAACCTAATCAACAAAACAAACAGTCAAGCAAAATAGAACCAGAGATATTGAAATAAAGAACAAACTGATGATAACCAGAGGGGAGGGGGAGGGTATAATGGGGGGAAAAGGGGAAGGTTCGCTAAGAAACGTATAAAGGACACATGGACAAAGACAACAGAGGAGGGGAGAGGATTGAAAGTGGAAGGTGGGGTGTGGGTAGGGCAGTGGAGAGTATTGGGGGGTAGGAATTGAGGACAACTGTAATAGAACAAAAATAAAAATTTTAAAAAAGAAATAAGCACTTTCTCATAACTGTACTAAACAGCATGCTGGCATTAAATTAGCTCATTTAACTCAAGAACTAAACCTGTCTTACAAGGATTTGAATTTCTAATTTGCAGATAAATAAATAAACTCACAGAATTTAAGGAGTTGCCCAAGGTAACTTGACTAGTTGTGGATGGAATTAGGCTTTTATCCTGACCTGTTGGCTTTGAACCCAGACTCTTTCCCTCCATTTACAGATTCTAGTGAAGCTTGACTCTAGAGGCTAGAGCAATGTGGAGAGCAGCGAGGAGACTGCAGAAATGTTGCACATGGTTTCCCAGGCTGGGGAACATCTAGATAGAGTGGACGGAGAGACAGAGTGCCTGTGTCTTCAAGCACGGAGTCAGCAATGGGGAGAGAACACGCAGGTGGTGGCTGTGTATGAAGCGCTCAGAATAAAAATTCCTAAGGAAATGGCCTTCCAACATTTATCCTGTAGCTCTCTCTTTAAAATCAGGGAATAAAAGGGATGAGAAAGGGAACGTAGAAGAAAATACGCTTATGATGAGAATGACAATAATGTCTGAGTACAAGGACAATCAGGAAGATTGAAAAGCACATCTATATACTATTAGCCAAGCAATGAGTGTCACTTTCTGGGTGGCACCTGAAACCTTCCATTCCAACCCCCTCTCCTGGTAATAAGTCTGTTCTCTTTTCAACAGTTATTGTCAGGCGAAAGGCATTTTGTACTCATTTATTAGATTTTTCTGGGAGTTCACTTAACCTTCTGATTTCAATGGCGTAACTGTACACAGGATGTATGGACATGTACATGCCTGCCTGCACGGAATGTAGAGCTAGGAGTAAAGCTAGGACAGTTGTGAGCTGTTATTTAGTGGTTAGGGTCTGTCTTCACTCCATGAAATTGCTCCTCTGAAAATGTTGGGGGTTTTTTAGCAGTGTCTGAGACCACTAGATCGGTTAGTTTAAAGCTACTGTTGTTACTATCATGTAAATAATTTGCAAGCTAAAGTACTATTTAAAGATTTAAAATCTATTATATATTTGTTGAGATCCTAAAACTTTCCTGTAACTTATGCCCTCCTTTTCCTGGATTTCCAAAACCACATTCCTTTCCTGTGTTCCTGATGCCAAGTAGAGGGTGGTGGGTAGCATGAAGTAAATGAGGGTGAATTAGGTGAATATTGGCTTCTTGCAGCATGGTTTAAAGTCTTTGTTGTGAATGTGCCTCACTATGAGTTTTTTAGAACTAACTAGCTGTTAATATTTAGTGAGTTCATATGGCGTGCCAGGCAAAGTGCTAACCAATTGGAGCTTTTTCTGTCTTCCTAGCCACCTGAAGAAATAGGTACTCTTACTATCTCAATTTTGAAAATTAGGAAGCCTGGGCTTGGTGTAGTTGAAAATATTCCCCAGGTCACTGAGCTGGTTTGCAAGGCATCTAGGCATCGAACTCAGGAACTCTGATTGGAGATCCCACATGTTTAAACAGGCACATATTTTTGTCAGTCTATCATCCATACTATGTCCTTTTCTACTTATATCCTGCAAAGTGTAAGGGTACATTGTTAACTCTGTTTTAAAACAGTGTTTCATATTTATTGAGTCCCCTTCATGCAATTGGAAAGCATTAGGTGCTTTTAAAATCTTTCAAATGTCTTCATTGAGATGGTCTTCAGGCCCCCCACCTTTGATAGTTTAGAAGTTGACAGAAAACTAGACATTTATTTTTTTAAATAAAAAACAATAGATTCTCATATAAAGTCTAATAACTGTGCAATCACATTGAAGTGGGTATCAAAATAAAAGCTCTTCTAGGAGCACTCATTGAGGAAGCTTATTTAAAATATTCTGCAAATGTACAACAAAATGCCTTCATGGGGAACTAGACAATACTGTGGCCAGCGAGGCTTAGCAAAGTGAATATTGGACTGACAAGGAAATGGCAAGCCATTTTTGGATCACTTCATTCAGTGAAGCAGGGGGTAGAGGGCCTAGCCCCTGCAGATGTCATGCAAAGAAGGAAGTAAGAGTGGCTGATAAGAGAAGAGGTAAAGCAAAGGATAAATCATCTACCTCCCCATTTTTTCCTAAGAAATCATAACACTTTCTGATTTAGCCAGGACTCTTTTATTTGAAAATAAAATCAGTTCACATCCAGATGTATTGTATTAGCTAATTGTTCATAAATATCTAGGGAATTTTTTTGTTTTGTCCTGAGATGTATTCTCCAAGATACTACTTTACTAGATGTTAGATTTATCCTATGTTGCCAGAATCCCTTCTGGTTTCTTAAGATTTGTTTTGTAAATTTAATATTGAATACAACATCTGTGCTCATTAGCCTTTCCTTTTGTGTACATTTATTGGACTAAGCTAAAATACTACAAAATACCTAAACTTAATATTTTGTTAAACATTCTTATTATATTAATTTAAAGTGACAGACGTGGGATGCAATAGATAGCCTTAGAATCCATGAAGAACCTGTGATTTGTTTTTTTGAAAGATTTTATTTATTTTTAGAGAGAGAGGAGAGGAGGGAGAAAGAGAGGGAGAGGAATATCAGTGTATGGTTGCCTCTTGCGCACCCCCTACTGGTAACCTGGTCTGCAACCCAAGCATGTGCCTGGACTGGGAATCGAACCAGTGACACTTCGGTTCACAGGCCACTACTCAATCCATTGAGCTACACCAGCCAGGGCAGAACCCATGATTTGTGTTGTTTCTAGGTGTGTGTGTGTGCGTGTGTGTGTGTGTGTAGGACCTGCAAGTGTGGCAATTTCCTGTTGATTATTCATTGAAGTAGAAGGAGTAATATAATAAACTATGGACCTAGGCAACCACTGCCCTTTCCTGTTCTGTGTTGCTGAGCATATACTATGGCCAAGGGAACTACTATAAGCCCTCCTATGCTGCTTACAGGAGACCCGCCCTTGTTTGTGTTTTTTATTACTCTACTTTCCTATAAATTATTGCCCTTCACCTCTTATAAACATTAAATTCAGTAACTCTCTAGCCTTACATGTTTCCTTGCCCTTATTGTGTCACATGTGGGCTAAGAAAGTCCCAGTATCATAGCGTATGTCTGAAGTAAACACTGAAGTGACTCTTTGTTCAGTGGTTGTCTCAAGCCAGTGTTTAAAAACCAATTGACATGGGTCATAACAAGAAGGATTCAGTTTCACTGGTGACATTTCAAGGAACTAGATGGGAAAGTTATATTTAAATTATAACATTGTGAATATGCACTAAGGGAATGACAAATTCAGTCAGGTGCTTTTACTAGAAGATAATTTATAAAAAATAGAATTATTTGTAGAGGTATAACAAAGACTGAGATTGTCATAGCTAAGCGATTTTCATGTTAAAGTTCACTTTTGGTCCTTTTTCTTTATCATAAGAGAAGAAAAGATTCTTAGTTGACATTAGAGAACAAACATTGATGAAATTTGTATATATCTAATAATGGTATTAGAAATTTAATTAGGAGCATACCAGATTTTTAATAAATCTGGTAAGTGTAACAATAATAGCAAGACATACATAATAAAATACATATGTGTGTGTTTTATTTCCTTTCCAAAAAGAAAAAAGATTAAGTCATATTACAACATTTTAATTTGAATATATTATTGTGTGATATGCAAAATTTTTAGTGTACTTCTCTGGGGGTTCATTTGTATTTGGAATAATTTGGCTATATTTCAGGCTTAATTAGCACATCAACTATAAATTTCCTTTGTATAAATCTAGCTAAGAGAACTTCAAATCCATAATAATGAAATGTTTAATTAAAAAATAATTCTAAAATGGTTTTAAGAAACTCTAATGTATTTTAAAAATTAGTAGTCTTGAGAATTCATGTTTTCTCAAAGAAGGAAGCAGGAAGGTATACTTTGCACTAATGATCACAGCGCTCATTTATGGATACATCAGTTGGTGGGAAAATTTAACTTTTTGACCCATCTTTTTGTGTATGACAATTTTGCTCCTTCTAAGAATAAGCCTTTTGTAAAACTGAACTCTAGACCCTGGGTATTTTATAGTGTTTTGTGTTTTGCTGGTATGGGTGGAGATGAGCTAATGCTATGACATTCATTAATGTGTATTTCCATAGTTAGGGTCTGGGAATGTAGGAAATATGATGAAAATGCTGTAGCAGCTTCTGCCTTGCAGCTATTGAGGAAGCTTAGAAAAGTCAGTTTAACTTTTTTTAAAAAATTTTAATCCCTGATTAGGAGTAAACAAAGAGATATAATTTGAAAAAGTTGTAGAACAGAAAAGGGATAGTAGAAATAGTTTATGCTAATCGGCCCCAGAGCCGCGTTCTCTTTACTGTATTCAGCCACTGTGGAGAGCTTCTCATTCTCCTCAATCCACATCCACATGGTTCTTATGTTTGGTTTTAAGGCTAGTAGGTCACTGCTAGCTTTAGTGGGACTTTTGCACCGCTGCAAAAGCCTGGCGTGTCCATCCTGGATGTGCACAGTAAGAGTGCAATTTCTGATTATAAAACAAATAGATAAGCAAAACAAACCCAGAAATCCAAGTGTTGGAGAAAATTAATAATACATTTGGTCCCATATGCTTTAAAGAGACTCAATCTGAGTGTGAAAATCAGCATTTCATGGATCAAGCAACGCTCAAGTTCCTTTGCTAAAATATATTAAAACAGTAAAAGTAACAATTCACTTGTAAAACCTGAATGGTAGAACATTATCTTATAGTCATTTTTAATATATGTAAGTATATATGCTCTCATACTTGAGTGACAGGAAAAAAGAATTGGTCAAATTCAAGAAACCAACTTATACTGGCTACCAAAGATTATTGTAATTATTATCTTTAAAATTCCTGGCTGACACATTTGAAATGTTCCCAGTTGTGGCTTATATAACTCAGAAAATCTCAGACTCAACGTGACTTTCAAGGACAACTCTGAATGTTAATGTTTCCATTTTTGGCCTCATAGCAGAACGAGCTTTATTAACCAGTGTAAGCTCTAGGATGTCAAAGGCGTGATAGACAGTATAGATTCCATGCACAAAATAGATGCATAGTCATTTTATTCTAAATTGCTTCACTCAAAGATGTAGCATGAAAATCAAGAGAGAGGAAGTGAAAGTAAGTGATTTTATAGTGCTCCAAAATGTTTAAACTTGAAGAATAAAAGTCCTAGGATAAAAATATTCACGCGTTCGAGTTTGTGACACAGCTGATCCTAATAACTTCCCTTATACCTGCCACAGGGTTTAAATAACCAAGCTAGACTGATAGATGCCAAGCATCATTGTTTAACGAGGAAGGACGGCAGGTTTTCCAGAAAGTGACAGGTGTTGTCCCAAAATATTATTGCATTATATAATAAAATGTTTAAAGAAGCCAAACAGATGCCTAGAAGAATTGCATACTCATTCTGGGATTTCCCAGTGATAATTAGGATTATTGGTATATCATGAAGACCTTGGGGAAATGGGAGCTCCCAGGCAGGATGTCTAGGTTCTAGAGCAGACTTCTGCTTGCTTCTCCTCTGTTTGCCTTCTATTTATTCCTCTCTTTGCCCCTGTTTATCTTTACCCAAAACTCATATACTGTGATGTTTAAACAATTGGAGTGCTGTTATGTGGTTATCTGTGCTTGGTAGTTGATTAAAATTACACTGTTAAAAAAGCTAATCCCTCCTATTGGGTTGTTATCTCCATGTGATCCAAAGGGACAAACTCATCTGTGCGTATTTCCCTCACCAAAGTTTATTGATCTTTAGTTGCTTCGAATATGGAGTGAGAAGGACAGAGAACGTCTCTGTTCCAGTGGATTTTATATTCCAATAATTAGAGACAAGCAACAGATGACTAAATGGGTACATAAGAAATTATTGAGTAGTGAAGATGTTATGTTAAAAAAATGGATAGAAAAAGAGAGTGACTAAGGAGCAGATTTAGAGTGTATCTCCACAAAAAGCATCTCTGGGCAGTTGGCACCCAAACTGAGAGATGAAGCAAAGAAAAAAAGAGAGAGAAACTCATAGACACAGACAACAATGTGGTGATGACCACAGGGAAAGGGGGTGGGGGAGATAGAGGAGGGTAAAGGGGGGATAAATGGTGATGGAAGGAGACTTGACTTGGGGTGGTGAACAGAAAAAAATTAAATAAACTGAATCCTGAATGAGGAGAGATTATTTAAAGATATGGAGGAAGAACAATTCAGGCAACATAATAATAGCTTGACACATTTGTGGAAGAGAGAGAGAAGACCAGTGTGACTTGAAAAACAGTGCCAGCGAGCAGGAATGATGGGCACTGTTGGACTAGTGACATAGGTGGGTGCTAGATCATAAAAGGGTTTCAGCTAAAGAATTTGAATTTTCCTTCTTGGTGTCCTGGAAATCCATGTTTTTTAGGCAGAGGAGTGGCATTTGATTTATAGTTGAGCAGAGGGGAAGGAACCAGCAAAGGAGTTAAAAAGCAGCACTTAGGGATGTGGGAGGCTAATCGAAGCTCAGGAGAAGAGGATGGCAAGAATGAATGCGTGGTTAATTAGGTTAGTAATTGAAATGTCAAGTAAGATGCTATAAAAAATGGCTGTTCAATTTGAGACCCTGGAGGTTGATGGCAAGCTTCAAAAGAGATGTTTCAGTGGGATAGAGAGCAAAGAGAATAGTAGGGTAAGGAAGGGGAAAGAGTAACTTTAAAAAGCACACAATATTTTCTGTGAAGAGGAATGCATATTAGGGGAGCAGCAGGGAGGGGTTGTTGGTTAAAGAGCATTTGTTTTGTTTGGGATGATGATGGAGAACTTCAATGGAAATGGAGACATTGATGATGCCAGAAGCAGCAAGTAATTTTAGGAGACAAGTCCTTGAAGAGCGAAAGGAGATGGGATAAGGGGCAGAAGGTCCTACCACACCTTTCTGAGGGGATACTCTCACTTTCAAGATCAATTGATGGTAGCAATTGTGCAAATTTTGCTGAGCATCATAGCTGAAAATTCACTTAGAATGGTTCTGGTTTTAATAAAAAATGCCATTACCCTTTTGGTCCACATACCCCCCTTTTGGAGGCCTTCATGGTGACCTTACCATCTCAGACACCTCAAGTAACCACAGAGGATGGCCTGAAATTAAAACTTTCTAACTGAAAGAGTTCATGGTGGGTAGTCATATCCTATCCTAGAATCTTCCCTCACAAAAGTCAATCTTTACCTTAATGGAGCCTCTCTATTTTCTTTTTGCATATCTGACAACATACCTTTGGAATGTCAGGTAACCTTTTTCCAGACCCCTAGGACACAAACCCCACATGGAGCAGGGAGCAGAGAGTACAGATACGCTCATTGTTACTGTCATCATGTTAATTGCTGGTTGTTAATGATCCTGTACCCACCTGTGTAAAGGACGTATGTGTTTATTATTGTGCCTTTTTATCCAATCCCAGAGGTTCCCCCACTCTGCTTTCTCCTGCCTCCCTAGTCTATCACCCATGGTCTTCACAGAACCCCCTTATGTCTTCTCTTTTAATTGTAATGTTCTAAACTGCGGTGCAAAACTGCCATTTGCCAGAGCATTTTCTCAATCCGTTGAGGTTTTGCTTCCCAGCAATGGTTAGTTTGGCTCAAAGAAACTCATAAACATTCTAAAATGTAAACAAAAAGTACATTACCCAACACAAGGCAGAAATAAATGATAATCACTTGGGAAGAAATTTTAACTTCTTTTAAAAATGTATCTTTCAGGTGCTTCAAGAAGACCTAGAGCAGGAACAAGTCCGGGTCAACTCTCTCACTCACATGGTAGTGGTTGTCGATGAAGCTAGTGGAGATCGAGCTACTGCTGCTTTGGAAGAGCAACTTAAGGTCAGAGGATTTTCTTTTGTTCATGGAATATACCATTTAAGATAATTAATTGCTATGCAGAGAACAGTTAGTAAGTTTATAATGTAATTTGCATATTACAAGTATTTACAGCACAATTTTTTAAACAAATTCAGATGCAGTTGCATTTATTGTTTTTTCTTTAATTTTATTTTAATTGTTGTTCATGTACAGATTTCTGTCTTTTACTCCCATCCCAGCCCACCCCTCAGCTCTCCCCACCTCCTTCCCATTTCTTCCCCACCCCCGCTAGTTCTTGTCCATGTGCCTTTTATACTTGTTCCTGTAAACCCTTCCTCTTTTCCCCTGAAATTCCCTCCCCTTTCCCCTCTGGTGACTGTCAGCCTGTTCTCTATTTCAGTGTCTTTGGTTATATTTTGCTTGTTTGTTTTGTTGTTTAGGTTCCTGTTAAAGGTGAGATCCTATGGTATTTGTCTTTCACCACCTGGCTTATTTCACTTAGCATAATGCTCTCCAGTTCCATCCATGCTGTCCCATTTGTATATAATTCCTTTTCTTTTCTTTTATTTTTTATTTTTTTTTATTTTTCAATTACAGTTGACATTCAACATTATTTCAAGTGTACAGCATGGTGGTTAGACAATCATATACATTAAAAAGTGATCCCCCAATATTTCAAGTACCAACCTAGCACTATCTGTAGTTACTACAATATTATTGATTATATTCCCTATGCTGTGCTTTTTATCCCCATGACTATTTTTTT